>QTSX02005834.1:0-208014 GCA_014839935.2 Entomophthora muscae
CCTATGCCTGCTTCTTTGCCTGACCTCCCAACCAACCATTCTGGCAAGCTGTTTGGGATTGTGTACATCATCCTCACAGGGGTGATTGACACTATAATCCCGGCTGCTAGCCCATGGTCTTGGGTGGGGAAGTCTGCCTCCTACCTTTTAAATTTAGCTCCCCTCTTGTGGTGGGCATTTCCCGCAAAAAACCTGGCCCAGGCTACCCCTGAAAACAACGGGCCGGCCACCCAAGACTGGATCCCTGAAAAAATGCCTCCTTTTACCTGTTATCCTACCTGGTAGGTTATTACCTGATGGGTAGGTTCAGCTCCATGATGGGTTGCTTTTCCTTCCTAGGTCAACTTGGACACTTAGCCATGGTTATACTCCCTATTGGTTTGGTTATTGCAGGGCTCAACTTAGAGGCCTTGGCCCATAAGATTAGGAACTTGTTCCTTATCAAGTGGGTCCCTGACATTGAGCCTACCTGTATGCCACAAGGACTATGCAATGCCCCTGCTACCTTCCAACAGGCCATGGATTACATTCTTTGTAATCTGAAGCTTTCATGTATCCTAATATACTTGATGATATAACAGTCTTTAGCGCAACCTTTAATGACCACCTGGCCCACTTAAAGGAAGTGTTCCTTAAGATCTAAGAGGATGGCCTCAAATTGAAACTGTCTAAATGTGCTTTCTTCAAGGAATGTCTTGAATTCTTGGGCCATGAAGTAACCCAGATGAGGATTTGTCCAATGAACAAGAAGTTTGAGGCTATTGACAAAATGCTTCCACCTACCAACCTGCACAAAGTACAAGTCTTTCTAAGAATGATGGGGTACTACAGAAAGTTTTTTCCTGACTTGCCAACACTAGAAAACCTCTGGTTCAACTGTTACGCAATGTCCCCTTCAAATGGATCACTAGTCAGCAACAGGCCTTTGAGACCCTTAAGCAAAAACTCAAAGAGGCTCCCATCTTGGTGTATCCTGACTATGATAAGGAATTCATCCTATACACTGATGCTAGCAACTTATCTATTGAGGCTATCCTGGCTTAACTGGATGATGAAGGAGTGGATCACCCTGTAGCATATACTTCTTGTGTTCTCAACAAACATGAGAAGAACTATAGTGTCACTGAGAAAGAATTCCTCATCGTACTGCATGCAGTTAAACAATTCTGACATTATGTATATGGCACTCATTTCACTGTGGTCACTGACCATGCTTTGCTCAAGTGATTACAGCAGCTCAAAGAGCCAGAAGGACAAATAGCTAGACGGGCTCTTTGCCTGAAGGGCTATAACTTCACTATGCTACATTGTCCTGGAATCCAGCACTAAAACACTGATGGATTGTCCTGAATGCCTATTCTTGCTCCACACCCTGCTGAAGCAGCAACTGTGGTAAGTTAAACTCCCTGGTGATCAACTCCCTGGTGATTGACTCCCTGGTGCTCAGCACTATATTAAAGTGAGAATTCAGCTTTTTCCTGATTGAAAACTGGAAATTGACACTTTTTTAACTAACAGATCTTGATGTACTGAAAAATTTTAATATAAAAAATTAAGCTTTACAGCTATGGTATACTAAAGTGACCCCAGAGAGTTCAAAATGCAATAAAAACAGTCCCTGAAAATAAAATAAGGAGAAATAAGTAATTATTTCTCATTTTACTATGTAATTTACACTCTTCACTAATAAAAATATTTTTGATTACCATAAAAATTAAAATTCCAATGAAACAAAAATAAACACAATCATATAAGTTATGCAAAATATTAAGAAATATTAATATTAATATTTATTTGATATAGTTCATATAAGCACAACTGTGAATATCTTATGTTTTACTAGTAAAGTAACAAAAAGTAAGATATTTCACTCACTTTCAACTATTTCTATTCATCTCAAACTTGCCATGTATACATAAAATAATCAGTGCTATCTAATTAAATAAAAAAATAGAAAAATTAAAACTAAAATCTAAATGATTAAAACTAAAAACTATATGATTAAAACTAAAAAGTAAAAATCAAAGCTAAAAAGTTCAAAGTTAAAGCCATAGAAGCTAGACAGCATTTTTATTCCTCCCCATTCTTCTCCTTCTTCATTTTAGCCCCTTCCAGGAGGGCAGTGGCAATAAGCTCAAGCTGCTTCTTGATCTCAGAGGCCTTGTACTTGTGCTTGGTTGCACCCTGGATGGCCTTGGTGAAGAGGGTGGATCAGGGGGTAGGCTTGGTGGGGGGACGCAGTTGGTAAGATCTCTAAGCTTGGAGATGGTTTTTCTTGCTCATGCTGCAGGAGGGAGAAGAACTTATTAAACTTTGGGCAAAGCCCAAAGTCAGTCTTTAGATGCTTGTGATAAGACTCTAGCGCCAAAGTGGTCTTGTGCTCCCTGTTGATGGCTGCCTGGTAAATGTTCCAACTGGCCTTGGAGCAGGCCTTGCCTTGCCTCTGCGTGACAACCTTCCCAATCCCCTGGGGCTCAAAGTACTCAAGGAAAGGCTTGAACTCCAGATGATTTGTTACGTAAGGATCCTTTGAGAGAACCTTGAACCCCTACACAGTGTGCTCTGGCTTAGAAAAGCCAAGGCACTGAATTTTGCCAGCACAAATTTGCAGGTATCCAAGGTATCCCTGAAGCTCAACCTACTAAGCTTGGCATGGGCCTGCATATTGCAAGCAACTGATTGGTGGAAGTGGAAGTGGCACCCCTGTACCTCCCTGCTAAAAAAGCTGCTCAAATTCATTGAACTGATCAGGCTCAAAGTCTATAATGCACATGCAAGGCCCTAGAGCTCTGAGCCTTACCTTTTCCTCCAAGTCCAGGGTGGCCTGGTCCTTGTCAGCGGCAGGAGGGTTTTTGTAGGTGTGGGGTCGTCTTCTTGGCATCATTGTTGCTAGGGGGACGAGAGAAATTGCCTTGCAAAGGATGAAAAAACCCAGGTGTAAATGGACTCAATAGCCCCAGGAAGAAGAAAGAACACAAGTGGAATCACCCAGATGTCTATCTGGGTATATACCATCAAGAGCTGGTAGAACATCTGGGGGCAAGTGGCAAAGGTACCATCAACTAGCCAAGTTGATACCCTTTTTAACTCCATCAGGTTCTGCTGAGTTGCATAGCAGATTATGCAGTCCTTGGTGCCAGGCCCATTGTCATGGAGGAGGAAGCGCTCCCCACTCAGGAGCTGCTTAAGCTCAGGAGTGAGCATGAGCTCAGTGAGGACGTCCAAGGCCTTGGGGGAGGGGGACTGGCGGCAATCTGCTTATTGCTGATAAATTTGACCAACTGTTCCTGTGTTGGTAATAACTTAAGATGGTTGGGTTTGAGAAGTTGCAAAGCCTTTTTGGCCAGATCAGAAGCCCAGAGGTGAAAGGAGGTGGGGATCATCTGGACCAGATACCATTTTAGCATCTGAGTGATTAGATGATTGGGGGACTCACAAGTGTGCACCCCCTTCTTGGCTATTACCTTCTCCCAGCCCTCACAAGACAGGCAGTCCCTTCAAGTCTTATCCTCACAGATAAAGGCTTGCTCTTGGTTTGGCGCTTTTGGTTATTACAGTTAAAGATGTAATTGTCAGCAATGTAGCCAGGGTTGCCCTTCACGGACATGATGGGGGGAAACGGGGAAAGCACTTGGGGACTTTGAACTCTATGTCCACATTACAGATGCTGTGGATGGCCAGAGGATCCCAAGCCACGTGACCAGAAGCTTTGAACTTCTTGGAGTACGCCTCAGGCTCATCTTGGGGGTCAGATGAGGGAGAGGGGAAGAGCCATCAGGAGGGGGAGGGGAAGGGTTCTTTGAGGCCTGCTTGGATGCCTCCTTTTTCTTACCAGAAAAAGAAGTGGGCTCCTTGGCAGCCTTTGACTTATTGGTATGGCTCTCCTTGGTGGGCTTGGAGTTGGCCTCTGAGTGATAAAAGGAGTGGTCAGTAAGATCACCATAAGATTTATTGGGGGAGGAATTTTTGGGGGAATGTGAAGAGGATGTGGGTGATGAGGGTGGAGGGAAGGGAGGAGTAGGAGAAGATGGAGTAGGAGGAGATGAAGTGGGAGGAGATGGGGTGGAAGACTTTGCCTTTGCAGGCTTCTTGGCACACTTGGGAGTGGAGGCAGTTTCTTTAGAGCCCTTGGAGGCTTGGCGCTTGGGCTGCTGGCTGTTCTTGTTTGATCTTGTCTAAAGAAAAATTTAGTTTTGAAAATAAAATAGTGTGAAAGATATGAAACACAGACATAAAGCAAAGTAAAAGTTAAATGAAAATTATACAAATAAAGTTTTATTTATCAAGAAAAAAACATAAAGTAAATAGAAGCAAAAAAGAAACTCAAAGTATAGATATAAAGGTTAAACCATAGAAAATAAGTCAATTTATTATGAAGCATGAAAGATTTTAGGTTCAGCATAACATATTAGTGCTAAATCAATGTAAAGTATAATTAAAAACCAAAAAGTATATAGAAATTATATGGGGAGTAGAAGGAAGAGTAGTAGGTTATAACTGCAAAAAAATAAAAAATTATGTGGATTTTTTTATTGTGAGTTTAAAAATCAAAGCATAGTAAAGTGACAAGTTTGGCACTGTTGATCAGCTGGGAAAAGCTGAATTCTTACTATCAAGTATGCTGGAGTCAAGCAGAAACATCAAATTTACTATGTTTTTTACATATAAAACTTGCTTAAATTTAAAACAGGTTTAAAAGTTAACCCAAAAGCAAGGCATTTTCATATGCTCAAAAATAAAAAAATACAACATAAGTTAAAAAAGTAAATGAGTGGAAATGTTTTTATTAGTGATAATAATGTGCTGTGAGGAGCTGGGAGTGACTTATTTACCATAGTGTTGGTTAAAACGTTAAGGAGCTCTCTGTACTAATCCCCAAGTTAAAGTGTCAAGTGGGTGAGTGTCAAGTGGTGCTCATAGTGTGTCACATATTAATTTAGCCTTAATTCCAAGCCTTTTATTAGTTGAATCCAAAACCAATTGGGTGTCAAGTGGATAGAGTCAAACAAAGAAGATGTGAATTTTCAGTTTTTAAAAATTACTATGAAATCTCTTATAGAATTGGGCTTAATTTATGTGGCACCACTTAATCCAAAAACCCGGGAATGACATAATGTAAAACAAGTGGGGTATTTGATTAATGTCTATGCCACTAAATCCAGTATAGTGGTGCTTGGGAGCTTAAACAACAACTATGTACACTAATAATATAAATATAATAGTAGATAACAAATTTTATATAAGCGCATTTGTATTTCATTAATAAAATTAAAATTTGGCTTAAAAAGTGTTTAACTGGTCACTTTTTGTTTTAGAGTGTTTAACACAGGTTTTTTCATTTCTATTAGTAAATTTACTTATATATTGCCCCTTAAATTGGTATTTTAGCTAACCAAATTATTAAACAGAGTCGATTTCAAGTAAATTTAACCTTGGTTTTTGGTTTTGAACCCCTAAATTACTAGTAAAAATTAGCTTAAAATTGGGTAAATCAAAAATACTAATAGATTCACATATGCAGCACACAACTCCCTGGTACTTGACAAAGTGTTGAGTACCAGGGAGTCAATCACAAGGGAGTTGAACTTAGCACAGTTGCTGTACCAATAAGTCAAAGGCTGCCAAGGAGCCCACTTCTTTTTCTGGTAAGAAAAAGGAGGCATCCAAGCAGGCCTCAAAGAACCCTTCCCCTCCCCCTCCTGATGGCTCTTCCCCTCTCCCTCATCTGACCCCCAAGATGAGCCTGAGGCGTACTCCAAGAAGTTCAAAGCTTCTGGTCACGTGGCTTGGGATCCTCTGGCCATCCACAGCATCTGTAATGTGGACATAGAGTTCAAAGTCCCCAAGTGCTTTCCCCCGTTTCCCCCCATCATGTCCGTGAAGGGCAACCCTGGCTACATTGCTGACAATTACATCTTTAACTGTAATAACCAAAAGCGCCAAACCAAGAGCAAGCCTTTATCTGTGAGGATAAGACTTGAAGGGACTGCCTGTCTTGTGAGGGCTGGGAGAAGGTAATAGCCAAGAAGGGGGTGCACACTTGTGAGTCCCCCAATCATCTAATCACTCAGATGCTAAAATGGTATCTGGTCCAGATGATCCCCACCTCCTTTCACCTCTGGGCTTCTGATCTGGCCAAAAAGGCTTTGCAACTTCTCAAACCCAACCATCTTAAGTTATTACCAACACAGGAACAGTTGGTCAAATTTATCAGCAATAAGCAGATTGCCGCCAGTCCCCCTCCCCCCAAGGCCTTGGACGTCCTCACTGAGCTCATGCTCACTCCTGAGCTTAAGCAGCTCCTGAGTGGGGAGCGCTTCCTCCTCCATGACAATGGGCCTGGCACCAAGGACTGCATAATCTGCTATGCAACTCAGCAGAACCTGATGGAGTTAAAAAGGGTATCAACTTGGCTAGTTGATGGTACCTTTGCCACTTGCCCCCAGATGTTCTACCAGCTCTTGATGGTATATACCCAGATAGACATCTGGGTGATTCCACTTGTGTTCTTTCTTCTTCCTGGGGCTATTGAGTCCATTTACACCTGGGTTTTTTCATCCTTTGCAAGGCAATTTCTCTCGTCCCCCTAGCAACAATGATGCCAAGAAGACGACCCCACACCTACAAAAACCCTCCTGCCGCTGACAAGGACCAGGCCACCCTGGACTTGGAGGAAAAGGTAAGGCTCAGAGCTCTAGGGCCTTGCATGTGCATTATAGACTTTGAGCCTGATCAGTTCAATGAATTTGAGCAGCTTTTTTAGCAGGGAGGTACAGGGGTGCCACTTCCACTTCCACCAATCAGTTGCTTGCAATATGCAGGCCCATGCCAAGCTTAGTAGGTTGAGCTTCAGGGATACCTTGGATACCTGCAAATTTGTGCTGGCAAAATTCAGTGCCTTGGCTTTTCTAAGCCAGAGCACACTGTGTAGGGGTTCAAGGTTCTCTCAAAGGATCCTTACGTAACAAATCATCTGGAGTTCAAGCCTTTCCTTGAGTACTTTGAGCCCCAGGGGATTGGGAAGGTTGTCACGCAGAGGCAAGGCAAGGCCTGCTCCAAGGCCAGTTGGAACATTTACCAGGCAGCCATCAACAGGGAGCACAAGACCACTTTGGCGCTAGAGTCTTATCACAAGCATCTAAAGACTGACTTTGGGCTTTGCCCAAAGTTTAATAAGTTCTTCTCCCTCCTGCAGCATGAGCAAGAAAAACCATCTCCAAGCTTAGAGATCTTACCAACTGCGTCCCCCCACCAAGCCTACCCCCTGATCCACCCTCTTCACCAAGGCCATCCAGGGTGCAACCAAGCACAAGTACAAGGCCTCTGAGATCAAGAAGCAGCTTGAGCTTATTGCCACTGCCCTCCTGGAAGGGGCTAAAATGAAGAAGGAGAAGAATGGGGAGGAATAAAAATGCTGTCTAGCTTCTATGGCTTTAACTTTGAACTTTTTAGCTTTGATTTTTACTTTTTAGTTTTAATCATATAGTTTTTAGTTTTAATCATTTAGATTTTAGTTTTAATTTTTCTATTTTTTTATTTAATTAGATAGCACTGATTATTTTATGTATACATGGCAAGTTTGAGATGAATAGAAATAGTTGAAAGTGAGTGAAATATCTTACTTTTTGTTACTTTACTAGTAAAACATAAGATATTCACAGTTGTGCTTATATGAACTATATCAAATAAATATTAATATTAATATTTCTTAATATTTTGCATAACTTATATGATTGTGTTTATTTTTGTTTCATTGGAATTTTAATTTTTATGGTAATCAAAAATATTTTTATTAGTGAAGAGTGTAAATTACATAGTAAAATGAGAAATAATTACTTATTTCTCCTTATTTTATTTTCAGGGACTGTTTTTATTGCATTTTGAACTCTCTGGGGTCACTTTAGTATACCATAGCTGTAAAGCTTAATTTTTTATATTAAAATTTTTCAGTACATCAAGATCTGTTAGTTAAAAAAGTGTCAATTTCCAGTTTTCAATCAGGGAAAAGCTGAATTCTCACTTTAATATAGTGCTGAGCACCAGGGAGTCAATCACCAGGGAGTTGATCACCAGGGAGTTTAACTTACCACAGTTGCTGCTTCAGCAGGGTGTGGAGCAAGAATAGGCATTCAGGACAATCCATCAGTGTTTTAGTGCTGGATTCCAGGACAATGTAGCATAGTGAAGTTATAGCCCTTCAGGCAAAGAGCCCGTCTAGCTATTTGTCCTTCTGGCTCTTTGAGCTGCTGTAATCACTTGAGCAAAGCATGGTCAGTGACCACAGTGAAATGAGTGCCATATACATAATGTCAGAATTGTTTAACTGCATGCAGTACGATGAGGAATTCTTTCTCAGTGACACTATAGTTCTTCTCATGTTTGTTGAGAACACAAGAAGTATATGCTACAGGGTGATCCACTCCTTCATCATCCAGTTAAGCCAGGATAGCCTCAATAGATAAGTTGCTAGCATCAGTGTATAGGATGAATTCCTTATCATAGTCAGGATACACCAAGATGGGAGCCTCTTTGAGTTTTTGCTTAAGGGTCTCAAAGGCCTGTTGCTGACTAGTGATCCATTTGAAGGGGACATTGCGTAACAGTTGAACCAGAGGTTTTCTAGTGTTGGCAAGTCAGGAAAAAACTTTCTGTAGTACCCCATCATTCTTAGAAAGACTTGTACTTTGTGCAGGTTGGTAGGTGGAAGCATTTTGTCAATAGCCTCAAACTTCTTGTTCATTGGACAAATCCTCATCTGGGTTACTTCATGGCCCAAGAATTCAAGACATTCCTTGAAGAAAGCACATTTAGACAGTTTCAATTTGAGGCCATCCTCTTAGATCTTAAGGAACACTTCCTTTAAGTGGGCCAGGTGGTCATTAAAGGTTGCGCTAAAGACTGTTATATCATCAAGTATATTAGGATACATGAAAGCTTCAGATTACAAAGAATGTAATCCATGGCCTGTTGGAAGGTAGCAGGGGCATTGCATAGTCCTTGTGGCATACAGGTAGGCTCAATGTCAGGGACCCACTTGATAAGGAACAAGTTCCTAATCTTATGGGCCAAGGCCTCTAAGTTGAGCCCTGCAATAACCAAACCAATAGGGAGTATAACCATGGCTAAGTGTCCAAGTTGACCTAGGAAGGAAAAGCAACCCATCATGGAGCTGAACCTACCCATCAGGTAATAACCTACCAGGTAGGATAACAGGTAAAAGGAGGCATTTTTTCAGGGATCCAGTCTTGGGTGGCCGGCCCGTTGTTTTCAGGGGTAGCCTGGGCCAGGTTTTTTGCGGGAAATGCCCACCACAAGAGGGGAGCTAAATTTAAAAGGTAGGAGGCAGACTTCCCCACCCAAGACCATGGGCTAGCAGCCGGGATTATAGTGTCAATCACCCCTGTGAGGATGATGTACACAATCCCAAACAGCTTGCCAGAATGGTTGGTTGGGAGGTCAGGCAAAGAAGCAGGCATAGGTTTTGGGGTCACGGGCGGTTCCATGGACAGGTTGTAAGCAGGGAGATAGTTGAATTTCCCTCTGAACAACTTGGGTGTTAAAAATATCCACGGGCCTTGTCAGTTGTATCTAACTGCAGATTGTATGCGGGCCAGGGGATCAAGTTTGAGTATCTTTTCCAGGGTGTATTCCTTGTATTCAGACTTCAGAGGGTATTTGGTAAAGTGGACGGGTCCAAAGGGTACACCAGGAGGACAGAAAACAGCGGGTGGTGGGGCAGGCAGGACAGGAGTTCTTGAACTGAATTGGTAGACAGCAAATAAAAATAAGGCAATAGCTGTATGAGCCAAATTAACATAACCTTTATTCAAAAATGGCAATAAGTTTGGAGCGCAGGGTCTTTGGGTCTATATAGTAGCCCACCTCCAAACTTAACATTTTCCATGGGGGGCTCATCAAGGCATTGGGAAGGGCAGGGCCAGGGGAAATGGGTGCTTGGGTCTAAAGGCGACAAATGGCACTTGGCCCGGGAGTTCTTTCATTGGTCAAGAATCTTGATTTGGCTACCTGATTATCTTGCTTTAGTGTTGTGGTCATGGGACCAGGACGCAGGCCTGTACCTCTTTCCTTGTTTGGCTCTTGATTGGTTGCTGGTGTAGACTTCAAGTTTATGAAGCTAATATTTTCCAAATCAGTACCTCCATTAGTGCTGTGATTAATCTTCCATTTGGTGCAATGATTTCTTTGGTTTGGCTCTTTTTACCGCATGGGTCAACATTCTTGATATCAGCTTGTGGGGACTTGATCCCATAAAACGCAGGCAGGCAGTCTTGCAGTCCACAGGCCCAGAAGACTAAAGGAATCCAGGGTCAGGGTTCAATTCCTGCTCCCAAGCCCAGGTTTCCAGAAAGGAAGAATTGTCAATCCTGACACCATCCCCTTCTTCCCCAAGGCCCCTCCCTTCTGATTCTTCTTGTTCAGGTAGAGTTGGGCGGCTTCTTGGTCATTAGTCAGGTTGCTCAGCGGCTCCCAAGTACTTTCTTCTAGTGTGTATCCTTTCCACTTGACATAATACTGGGGTTTTTGGTAGTGAGTTTGGTTGCTGTGTATGTATTCAACTTCATATTCCTCAGCACAGCCTGTTTAGATGGGTGAGGGGGCTGTCTTGATCTGTTGGTGGGGGAGCAAATTCCCATCTTTTTTGAACAACAGGGAGCGGTGGAACACATCATGAATCTTCCAGGAGGGGGGTAGGTCTAGCTTGAAGGCAACCTCACCAACTAGTTTGGTGATTTTGTGGGGGCCGCTTCTTCTGTGAGCTAATTTCCTGCAGGGCACGTGCAGGGGTACATTCCAGGAGTCTAGGTATACTTTGTCTCCAACTTGTAAGGGTTGGCCTGGAATTTTTTTGCAGTCAGCAAAGGCTTTGTATGTCTGCACTGCGCGGTTCAGGTTGGTCAAGCATGTTTTTGGTGTGTCGTGAATCTGTTCAATCCAGGAGCGCCCAGTAGTATTCAATTCCTTTTTGTCAATCTGGGGGTCCCAGGTGGGGTCAAATCCATAGTTGGCTTTGAATGGGGACATGCCTGTGGAGGCGTGATCCTTACTATTGTAGGCAAACTGGGCCATGGGGAGCATTTTAGCCCAATTGTCATGATCAGCGTTGGTGTAGCATCAAATATATTGTTCAAGGATGTGGTTTACTTGTTCAGTTTGGCCGTCTGTCTGTGGGTGGTAGGAGGTAGATACACATTGCTTGATTCTTAAGTCTTTCATCAACTGTGTCCAGTAGTTTGACGTGAATTGGGGTCCTCTGTCTGTGATGATTTCCTCAGGTGTTCTGTGTTGCGTGAGGATGCAGTTGTGGAAGTGTTGGGCTGTTTCTGCTGCCATGCAATTGGTGGTGGTTGGTACAAAGTATGCCATCTTGGTGAAGAGGTCTACCATGACCAGTATTGCATTGTACAAGAGAGATGGCGGCAGTCCTACAATGTAGTCCATGGAGGAAGATTTCCAGGATCCATGGGGTATATTCAAGGGTCTTAGAAGTCCTTCAGGTTTGTTTCTACAAGTTTTGGTCCACCTACAGGTCTCACACCCCTTCAGGTATGCGCTTATGTCTTGATCCATTTTTGGCCAAGCAAAGTTCCTTCTGATGCTCTGGAGGATCTTGAGCCTACCTGGGTGTCCAGCCATCTCATAGTTGTGGTAGTCTCTCAAGACGTTGGTTCTGATGTCCCCTTTGGGTTCAAAGATCCTGTTGTGGAGCATTAGCATGGTTCCCTTCAATGAGTAGCCTTTTTGGTAGTGGGCGCTATCCAAGGATTTAGAGAGGTCAGAGATCAAGGTCTTGGTGAACTTGTCTAGTGTTTGGCCCTCAGTACTTCTGGTTTTCTGGCTCTGATTTTTATCAATCCCAGGTGGATGTCTAGGCTTGCTGTGTCCAAGAGGACTTGGGTGTTGTGGTTGCGGGTTTCTAGGTGGGTAGGCACCAGGTCAGCTCTTCTACTTAAGGTGTTGGGTACCACATTCACCTTTCCTAGCTTGTAGTCTATGGTCAGAGTGTAGTCAGCCAGTTCTAAGGCCCATCTTGCTTGTTGTTGGTTAAGCTGGCGTGGTTTGAAGAAGTAGACCAAGTTCTTGTGGTCTGTCAGGACCTTTACTGGATATTCAGTGCCACATAGGCATTGGTGCCAATGTTTCAGGGTCTTCATTATGGCTAGCATCTCCTTGTCATATATTGGTTAGTTTTCTTCTGCGGGTAGTATTTTCTTGGAGTAATATGCTACAGGATTTAGCATACTATCCCCTCCTTTCTGAAGAAGGACCCTGCTCACCGCAAAGTCTGACACGTCAGTTTCCAAAAAAAAAGGTTTGGAGGGATCTGGCATGGCCAGGACGGGGGCAGAGGTGAAGGCAAGTTTCAAGGTTCCAAAGGTGGTGGTACATTCCGGAGTCCAGGCAAAGGTGACCTTGTCAGAGCAAAGGCGGGTCAGGGGGAGGATAATGTGAGAATTTTTTGGATAAAATCCCTGCAATAATTTGCCAGGCCCAAAAAACTTCTCACATCCTTTCTGCTTTTGGGCACCAGCCAAGATGTTATTGCTTTTACTTTGTCCTGTGCCATGGCAAAGCTACAGGTCTTCACTATTTATCCCAGGAATTTGACTTCAGACTGAAAGAATTCACAATTCTTAAGCTTAGCGTGTAAGTTGGCTTGGGAGAGTTTCTCCAGTATAAGGTCCAGGTGGCGCAGGTGTTCCTCATGAGACTTTCTGTAGATGAGAATTTTGTCCAGATATGCCACACAAAAACGGCCAAGGTATTCCCCTAGGACCGTGTTGATCATCCTTTGGAAAGTGCTGGGGGCGTTGCAGAGGCCAAAGGGCATTACAAGGTACTTGTACAGCCCATATTGGGTTTTGAAGGCTGTCTTATACTTGTCTCCATCCTTGATTCAGATTTGGTTGAATGCATCTTGGAGGTCAATTTTTTAGTACACCTGGGCTCCAGTCAGTACATCACAGAGGTTGTTGGCATTGGGGATGGGGTGGCAGTTCTTCACTGTAATGTTGTTCAGTTTTTGGTAATTCACGCATGGACGCATCCCACCATCTTTTTTCCTACAAACAGCATGGGCAACAAGCAGGGGGCTTTTGACACCCGGATGAACCTTTTTTGTCATATCCTCAAGGTATGCTTTCAAGGCCACTTGCTTGTGGTGATTACAGCTGCAGATGGGGCCATGGTGCAGTTGAGTCCCTGGTAGTAGGTCTATGGCGTGATTGTAGATTGAATGGCTGGGTAGTTTTGTGGCTGCTTCTTCACTAAACACATGGCTCCATCTCTGTAGGGGGTAGGCAGTATTCCAACGCTAGGTTCTATCTTCATGGTCAAGAGTTTGTTGGTAGGGGGTAGGTCATGGCTCATGCAAAATGGAACAGTGTCATAGGATTCTGGTTGGCCCAAAGTGGCAGTTTGCTTGCGGTAGTTCAGGATCAGACCATGTCTGTCAGACTAGGAGTTGCCCAGTATAAGGGGGTGGGGTAGTCCTGGCAAGAGGATCAGGGATAACGGGTATACATTGTGTCCAATGGTCAACGGGAGTTCTTGTTCACGCTCATAGCCGGTGTCCAAGGAGCTGTTTCCCATGATTACCTGTAGGCTGTGCTCTGAGGCTGTCAAGCCTAATTCCTCTGCTAGGCTGGCGTCAATAAAACTTTCATCTGCCCCTGTATCAATAAAGGCTTTAATCTTGCGCTTGTTCCCTGCTACTTCTATGGTCACTTGGATAAATTTTTAAGACTTAGAAGAAGTGTTTATTTTTGCCATTGAGATTGGGGCAGTGTTCTTCTTAGGGCAGGCTCTGGTCAAGTGGCCCGCCTTGTGGCAGTGGAAGCAGAGTCCTTTGCAGTAGTGTTGTTGGAGCTCTTCAGGGGGCATCCTTGTTCTGTTGGGGGACGGTGTTTGGGGTTGGCGGGCCTGGGAGGAGCCAGCGTTCTCTTGGCTCATGCTAAGACTCTTGCACAGGGGAATAAACTTGTCTAGGCTGAGGGTGAGTGGATGGTGCTTAAACAGGTCCTTCATTGCTAGGTTGACGCCCTTTTGGAAGATAATGGCTGCCAGTTTGTCCTCAAGCTGGGTGAAGGTTTTCAGTTTGAGGAATTTGTCAATATACTCTTGGATGGGTTGGAGACCTTGTCAAATTTCTAGCAGGGAGTTCAGGGCGTAGTATCTAGTGTTGCATTCTTCACCTGTGGCCATTAACTCAGCCTCAAACTTGGCGTAGTCTAAGCAGAATTCTATGTCCTCAGCTGTGTCCTTGCCAAACCAGTCCAAGGCGTCCCCCAATAGCATTGAAGCAACCCCAAGGATCTTCTTGGTGTCACTGGCATAAGAGGGGACGTTGGTATGGAAATTCAGACAGAGGACCGGCATGGTACGTCTAGCTTCCTCAAGCGTGAGCTTCCCCATCTGAGACATCTCTACCTTTGTGAGGGACTGGTTCACAATCACGTTTTGCACTTGGGAGGATGGAGCTTTGTTGGCGTCAGCGGTATCAGCGTTGGTTCTCTTTGGGTCATTCAGGTTTACATTCTTCCACATGGAAGAGATAAGGTTTATGATCATCTTATAGGTATAGTAAGTGATTATCAATAGCAAAAGCATACAAGATGCCCCAAGAAATAACAACATCTTGGGGCTCAGGGTACCAGGTTTAATAAAGATTGCCATAATGTCAGGAATCCAGTCTTGGGCAGCCAGCCCGTTGTTTTCAGGGGTAACTTGGGCCAGGTTTTTTGCAGGCAATGCCCACCACAAGAGGGGAGCTAACTTTAAAAGGTAGGAGGCAGACTTCTCCACCCAAGACCACAGGCCAATGGCCAAGATTATAGTGTCAATCACCCCTGTGAGGGTGATGTACACAATCCCAAACAGCTTGCCAGAATGGTCTGTTGGGAGGCTGGGCAAAGAAGCAGGCATAGGTTTTGGGGTCACAGGCGGTTCCATGGACAGGTTGTAAGCAGGGAGATAGTTAAATTTCCCTCTGAACAACTTGGGTGTTAAGAATATCCACAGGCCTTGTCAGTTGTATCTAACTGCGGATTGTATGCGGGCCAGGGGATCAAGTTTGAGTATCTTTTCCAGGGTGTATTCCTTGTATTCAGACTTCAGAGGGTAGTTGGTAAAGTCGGCAGGTCCAAAAGGTACACCAGGAGGACAGAAAACAGCGGATGGTGGGGCAGGCAGGACAGGAGATCTTGAACTGAATTGGTAGACAGCAAATACAAAATAAGGCAATAGCTGTATGAGCCAAATTAACATAACCTTTATTCAAAAATGGCAATAAGTTTGGAGCACAGGGTCTTTGGGTCTATATAGTAGCCCACCTCCAAACTTAACATTTTCCATGGGGGGTTCATCAAGGCATTGGGAAGGGCAGGGCCAGGGGAAATGAGTGCTTGGGTCCAAAGGCAGCAAAATGGCACTTGTCCTGGAAGTTCTTTCATTGGTCAAGAATCTTGATTTGGCTACCTGATTATCTTGCTTTAGTGTTGTGGTCATGGGACTGGGCCGCGGGCCTGTGCCTCTTACCTGGGTTGGCTCTTGATTGGTTGCTGGTGTAGACTTCAAGTTCATGAAGCTAATAGATGCCAAATCAGTACCCCCATTAGGTGCTGTGATTAATCTTCCATTTGGTGTGATGATTTCTTTGGTTTGGCTCTTTTTACTGCATGGGTCAACATTCTTGATATCAGCTTGTGGGGACTCAATCCCAGAAAAACATGGGCAGGCGGTCCCGCAGTCCACAGGCCCAGCAGCCCAAAGGAATCTAGGGTTGAGGTTCAATTCCTGCTCCCGGGCCTGGATTTCCAGAAAGGAAGAATTGTCAATCCTGACACATTTGGTCTTAACAAGGAAGGTTTAACTGGTGGAGATAAGGTTGTAGACCAGTCATAAATTGAATTTTCTCCCCCAATGACCAGAGGGATATTTAAACCAGTTGTTTGCCAGGGACTCCTTCTGGTGAGAGTCATCTGGAGAGAGTTGTGCCAATCCATGGTGGGGGTTGGATTGTTGAACGTCAGTACCACAGGAAGACAGAGAACTAGAAATCATAAAAGTAATAAGATTCCCTTCATGGTTTCAAAATAAGAAGGGTGCAAAGAAAAGGTGTGTACAAACTTAGATTTGAAATAAAAGCTTTATTGTTGGAACAAGTAATAATGCTAAGGATTGCTCACTTAAATACCCCAGAATAGAGGGTGGAACATTTAAGAGATTCAATGTTAAGAAGGGTATTTGACCTGAAGTCTTACTGAAATTAAGGCTGAATAGATTAACTTTACCATTTGCTGCTCTAAATGTTGCTTAATAATATTACTTATCAATTTTAGAAACCAGAGGTAACAAGGGAAAGCCACAAGAACTGCCATAATTAAGCGGTGTCTATAGTGGAAATGAACGTGAATCAAGTGTAGAGCCTGTACCAAAGTTATATAGAGCGGTTTCAAAGGCGCCAGGACCAGTTTGGGCAGCCAATCAGATGTGCAGCGGTAAGTGACGTTGCCTAGTATACTATTAACCTTTTCAAAGTTGTTTTTGAGTTTGAAAGCAAAAACCAAATGAATTGTCTTATAATAAATAGGTAATGTATGGTTACTGACTGAGTTTTGACCAACGTTAACCTGGTGCTTAGGGTTCCAGGTTTGAATCCTGTCTGGCTCCAGGCCAGAGTTAAAAATGGTGTTTAAAACTTGGTTGCTGGTTTCCTTTTCCTTGTTGTTGTGACAAAAGGCCTTCAAATAGTTGATGTAGTCAGGGAAGAATTCCCTGACACTCAAACAGCCCTTCAGAAGTGATAAGTGCAGCTTTTTGCCTATCCTCAGGAGAGAGATCAACTTGCCAGTACCCAGATGCCAAGTCCATAGCTGAGCAGAGCTTAGAGCCCCCATGACGGCAGAGTGCATCATCAATAGTGGCAAGGGATAAGAATCCTTCCTGGTTAAGGAGGTCAACCATTGATAGTCCATCACAATGCAGTGACCTCCATTCTTCTTCTTCAAGATGAGCAAAGAGGAGGCTCATGGACTTTTGGAAGGAGAAAGCAACCCAGCTTTTAATAGCTGTTTGAGTTCCTTAGATACTTGAGTGTCCTCTACCCAACTACAGCAATAAGGTTTAGCTCAAAAGGGGGGAGCATCACCAGTATCAATCTGATGAATAGATCCTTTAGCTAGACCAAAGTAAGTGCTATCTTTAGCAAAAATATCTACAAACTGATCTAGCAGGTTGATTACTTCTTTTTGTTGAACTAGGGATAATTGCGGGAAGTCTTGAGCAGTAAACAGATATAGTACCTGTGGTTTGTATTCAGGTAGGTTGAAGTCCTGGAAGGTACCAAAGGGATGTATTAATAGTACATCAGAAGTTTTTAGCAGCATTTTATAGCCAACAACCTGTCCTCTGGACACATTTATGGGGAGAGCAGTCAATTTGGCTACCAACAACTGGACAGAATCTTTGTGAGAGACATCTAAGATCCTGGGGCAGAGGTAGGGTTTGTTACGGCCTAGAAAGAGAGGATAGTATAGCTCTAATAATGTGTGCTCAGGAAGTTTGTACAATATTTGAGAGTTCAAGATGGCTTGAGAGCCAGGGGGAATGGTCACAGCAGAAGTGTCAAGGAGAGAAATCCCTACAGACGCCAGACAGGCCATAGGAGGGCACTTCATATTGGACAAGTGGGTACAGTACTCAAGCGCAAAGACACCAGTGGGATACTCCAAGGCACACATCTTGAGGTGCTTTCTGGGAACTTTGACAGGCTCCTCAAAGATTAGAGGGACTTTAAACCCTAAAATGGAGAGGTGACAGTCTTTTAAATTGATGATCACATTGTATTCCCTAAGGAATTGGGTACCAACTAGCAGATTGTAGCTCTCATTCTCCAGGACCACGGCAGGTGCAGCTAAGAGTAGCTTTCCAATCTACATAGGGAGGCAGGTTATGCCCCTATAGCACAAGTCATGGACAACCCAGCTGTATCATAAGACTGGTGGTAATTGAGGTTGGGGGCAAGTTTGAGCTTCTTGACAAGCTTTGAGGAGACAACATTAACAGGAGACCCTGTGTCTAAGATGGCCTTGATTTTCACTTTTTTTAGATGGATATTTCCACACAAGTGGTAGTACAACCAAAGGGAGGGAGGACAGCCAGAATGTCTTGGGCTTCTGCTAGCTCTTTGTCTCACTTCTAAATCATACATCTCAAGCCTGGAAACTCCTTGTGGACAGTGTCAGATACTTTGGCCACTTCTTCAGTAGATTCTACAAGTACAGAAGACCTATTTGCTTGTGTGAGGTAAGAGTGAGAAAATCTCCACAGCTTCATACAGAGACTTGGCAGTTGTTGTAGCTTTCCCAGAGCGTAGTTTATTAGGGACTGCAATGGTTTTGGGGACAGCTAATACTGAATACCCATAGGCATTGGGATCATCAATGTCTGAGTTGTCCATGTCAGAGTCATCAGAGATATTGTGGAACAATAGCAGGATGGGAGGCGCTTCAGAGTTGGCAAGCTCCAAGTCTGCTGGAGATGGGGAGATTGGAGGAGACTGGGAAGAATTGTCAACCAAGAGCATCTCTGTGAGAGAGGGGCTAAACTAACTAAGTTTGGCTCCCATTCTGGTGAAACAAACCACCAGGATGCCGCCCAGTGGAAGAATGGAACAACCACTCAAAGGGGGGACCACAGAGAGGACACAGGGGACAACTGAGGGAAATAGGCATTCAATCCCATCTTTATCAACCCAGTGAGTAACTAGGGCGTACAAGTGGGAGTGGGAGGAAGAATCACAGGGGCCTAGAGAGGCACCAAGTTGCTCTTTTCCAGGCTGGGAATGGGGACCATCAACATTTCCTCACCTGAAGGAGCAGACAGGACATAATCAACATCATCCAAGTCCAGATCATTGCAAGTTAAACTCTTAACTATGGCCTCTCCAGAGAATAGGAGGCCACTAGGGAGATTCAGGAGGCTAGAAAGATTGTCACTCACAAGTCAAGCAGAAGAGGAGATTTTAGCCCACAAGTCTGGCAATGTTGACCACAGGAGGAGCAAAAATGAAGCCAAGGAAAACACTAAAAATTTTATGACAGGGAGGATCATAGTTGTGACCACAGGAAAATTCTAAATTTTTGGGTGGGATTTTTGTCCCTGAAACCAATAGGTTTTTGGTGTGGTGGGGTAACAACAGACATAAACCAGCAAGGAGTAGCAAGAAGATTTCCAAGAGGCTTGGTAATGATCTTGAACAGCTTGTCAAGTTGAGAAACAAAAGACAGGTTCAAAATCAATAATGATATAGAAAAATCCAAAGTAAGAGTAGATATTATATTGAAATTTAACTACAACTTTAGGTTCAAACTTTTTTTCAAAAGCAGAAGCAAGAGTAGGCACCAAGTATACGCCAAGTCTTCTGCTGGAAGTGACAGAAGTGATACCAGGTTTGAAGCAGGGTAGTGCAAGGTAAGGTTTAGTAGAATGACTAACACTTTTTAATATAGATAGCAGGAACTCCAAAAGGGGCCCCAAGAAATTAAAATTATAAAATAAAGTGCAAATTCAACCAAACTTTTGATGATATTGAAAAATAGACAAGCAGGGGACTGAAGATCCCCTTGCTGTGTCACAAGGAGTGTGTTGCAGGAAGTTGAATCACATGACCTCCTGACTTGGATCCAATTGGCTGGTGGAGAAATTTTGCTGGTCAGGACCAGGAGGACTGGAAATTTTCACCTTAATTTCCGCGGTCCCATCTGATTGGCTAGAGGGAATCCCAGGCATTTGGAATTCACTTGTTTTTTTGAGCATTGATGTGGCGTCACTTGATTGGTTGGATCTGATGGTTTTCAAAAGTGGGCAACACCAGGCCAACAAACAGTCCAAATCAATCAATGTTTCTTCCCAGGAGGGGACAGCCAGAGATGGTAGATCTTCAAGGTAGGCCAGCAAAAATCTTTCAGCAACTGTGTGTGCCAAATCCCCTAAGAAATTAAGTGGTTTAGCTGATATTTTTGGGCCTTTCTTAGTGCAGCGGGGGAAAATAGTGCAATTCAAAGCCAAAGGTGACAGCAGATTTACAGTAACTGCCTCTAGATTGACTGCTCTTTTACTGCCTGGCTCTTGGGATTGGCAACTTCAACTCAAGGATTGTTACAGACTCAAGAGTGGCGACCTATCTGGCTGCAGTTATGGCAACCTTGTTATCTAGGAGGATTCTGGGAGTTCATAGCAAGGATGAAAGGGCCCCAGGAATAAGAATCAGAGTTAGAGGCATCTCAATTCTCACGTACAACAGCTCCAGAGTGGGTCAAGCGCATATCCTGGAGCAAAGTCTTTATGCTCTTCATTGAGGAGAGCATGGTTTTGTGAGCCTTAAAATAGAGGCAAATAAGTTGATTAACATTGAGAGCTTGAGCGCAATTCATATAAGCTTCATGGCTATAAACTGTCTACTAGTTATCAATTGCTGCCCTTCATATAGAATCTGTCTGCAAACTTGGCCAAAGTCTCTTTGGGTTTGAAGGCAATGTGCATAAACATGTTCTTTTTCACTTCCAAACTAAGATCACTACCAAAATCATTGATCAGAAGCTGTTCATCTCTTCCCAAGTCTCAATTATGGGCAGTTCTGGCACCACCACCTCCTGGCAGGTTGGTTGCAAGCAGGTTAGAATGTTCTCCTTCTTAACCTCATCAGAGGCCCTTTGCATAGCTGCTTTGTAGATGGTCAGAAACGCTGAAATGAGGGTGTTTTAGGGTCAAATACCTGTTTAAAGGTAGGTTTGAAGTGAGCTTTGGGAGTGGGGCCACCATTGCTACTATCCAGAACATTTATTTGCTGGGAGAATTCAGCTTCTGATACAAAGGGGGTTGTTGTGCTCACAGTTGGCAGACACTTTCTTCAGGAGTGGTTAAAGTCTCAAAGCGCAGGCACCCATATTATTGGCCAGGTCAGTCTGTTGTTTGGTAACATCCAACCTTTGATTATGTGTGGTCACCACAGTTGAAAGCTCAGCCAACCAAGAGGTCAAAGAATGTCCCACTAAGAGGCAGGGGGCAAACCTTTTGTTTACAGAGTTGATTAACTCACTCATTTCTTTAACATCCTTGTCAAGG
This sequence comes from Entomophthora muscae, assembly GCA_014839935.2. NCBI lineage: Eukaryota > Fungi > Entomophthoromycota > Entomophthoromycetes > Entomophthorales > Entomophthoraceae > Entomophthora > Entomophthora muscae. The sequence continues at coordinate 21,145 of QTSX02005834.1, forward strand.
CTAAAGTGATACTGCTTTAGATGGTCCACTTCATTGGCTAGAGCAATCAACTCTCTAGCATATTGGATTCAAGGATTCCTGGGTAACCCAGGGCAACAGCCATCTCTGTCAATGACCCCAGCTGGGCTAGAGACAGTTGCCACAGTCTCACAGAGAACAACAACTTCTTGTTGCAGGGCAGCAACTTATGTTGTTAAGGCAAGCAATTGAGGATCTGGCTGTGGCAGGTCTGCTGGGCGTCCTTGGCTACAAGTGAATGCATATAGTTCTCATATAGCTTTCCACAACTTCTGATCTCTATCCATTATGCCATCAGATGGGGAAGAAGGAGGAACATCTGGTTGGGTGCAGACAACTCATTTACTTGGGCTTGAAGCTTGACAATGGTGTCAGCTGTAGTAGCCCTCTATTGATCAAACTCTTTGTAGAGATCATGGAGACCTCTAGCAGCAAGCTCTGCTACCTGTTGCAATTGACCAAAGTAGTAAGCAATAAATTCACTAAGCTGCCCCACAAGTTGTTCAAAATCAGAGAGGTAGGCATTCAGGGTGGAGTCTACTTGAGTTTGCCAAGGCTGTTGCAACTGGTGAAATTCATGTGGACGTTCCCTGACGTACTTGGGGATAGACAAGTGCATTTGCTCTATGAAAGCAACCAAGCAAGCCTGAGAAGTGATGGAGTTGTGTTGGTTATCAGATACCAGAGAGAACAGGGAGTGAATCCACTGCTGGTAAGCAGCAAATTGATCTCAATGATTAGTGACAGCAGCTTGAAGAGACAAGATCTCTTGGACGTGAAGCCCCAACATCATTTGGTGATGGGCTAAAGCAAGCTGCACAAAGGATGATAGTATATGCTCAGCAGAGCCAGCCGCTGAGAGGAGATTTTGTGAAAATTGTGGGGCAACAATTAACTCATAGTATTCTGCTCAATTGAATTGTGACTGAAGGCAAGGAATGGTCCCATCACAGGCTATTCCAAGGGCAATAGCCATGACTTGTTCTAAGTTGGGGGTACCCATGGGGTATGCTACTAGGCAGGGACCATTTCCAAGGTTCAATACAGTGGGGAAAATAGGTGGGTCTGAGATGTCCTCCTTGATAGAAGTGTTGTGTTTGGCTCCTGGGGACAACATCCAGGAGGACACAGCAGTAAATCTTTATAATAAAAGATTTGAGGTTTGAAGCTAGCCTTGGGTTAGCCTTCAGGGCAAAATTAAGGGCATATACCTTAATTCCCTGGAATAAAAGATGAGGAATTCCTTTTTGAAAAAAGGAAAGGAAAAAGCTTGAAGAATATTAAAGCCAACACAAATGTGGATAAACTTGTCTTTATTAGGAGAATAGATTCTACTCATATAGTAGACAAGGGTCAATGATCACTCATTAGGTAGACAGAGTAGAAGAGGGGGTCATGTTGGGTTGAAATCATACCAAGATTAGTTGCAGGCTGGTATGGCAATCCAAAATGGGTGGACATTGATGTCAACCCATTTATGGAAGGCAAGGAATATCTAAAGTTGAAAGCATAACCAACCAAATCTTCACACATCATTATTTGAAGGCCATATAAAAATAGCATTAATGGTGTGATTTCTGACATCTCCCCCCTCAATATTGGACACAGGGAGTTGATATTTGCAAAATAATTTAGTGTGAACTTGGGAAAAAGGACAGCCAGATGATAGCAGCTTCACAGTATATTTGACGCCCTTCTTGAAGGTGAATTCACAAGGTCCAACCCAGAGGGAGTCTAGCTTATGGGCTCTGCCCCCAGTATGGATCTTGATAGTAGAAGACTAGGTCACCTACTTGGTACTCTGGTAGGGGGCTCTAGAAGCATTGGAAGGAGAGAGCTCTAAAAACTTGACCTTATAGGCAGTTGAGTATGCTATTGCCTGAATGTCAATGATGCAATTAGTCAGGTCCTTGACATGGGTTTCAGGATTGGCAGACACATCAACTTCAATCAAAGGGGGTCCCAAGATTGAGGGAGTTGTGACCTCACGCCATACAGCATGGCAAAGGGGGATTAGCCAGTCACTTGGTGTCTACTGAGTCAATAATCAAATAGGGCAGCAGGGAGGAACATATCCCAATTGACGGCATTAGAGAGGGTGAGTTTCTTCATAATGGACACAAGGGAAGAATTTGCTTGGCTAACAGTCCTGTTAGTTAACAGATTATACAGTGCAGAGAAGGATTAGTGAGTACTTATAGCTTCTAAAATAGACGTGATGAGGCAAGCATTGAAGTTGGTGCCATTATCAGACAGCAGAACTTGAGGACATCCGTGTCAATAGAAGATATTATGCAAAAAGAAATTTGCAGTAGTCTTGGCAGTTATATCTTTTGTAGCTCTGGCTTCAACCCTTTTGCTAAAATGGTCTACACTTACCAAGATGGAACAACATCTAGACCTAGAACAAGGGAAAGGCCCAACAGCATCAATACTCACAGTGTGGAAGGCATGCTTAGGCAGGATGAGCTTGAACTGATGTTGTGATGGTTGAGGTTGTTGGAGATGACAAAAATGACAGGATGCAAAGACGTCAGGGATTAAGAGGTCCATGTTTTTCCCCGTAGAAGTTCTTGCCCAACTAGTCATGAGTTTTTGCTATACCTTCATGTCCAGTATCAATGTGGGCTTGGAGAATAATGGCTATTCTCATACTAGGGCAAATGTAGGGCAGATAGGCATTGTAAACCTTCTTGAAGATTTGCCTATCCCAAATCACAGTATCCTTTAATAGTGCCTGTAGAGCCAGCCAGATCTCTTTTGGTTCAGTTGTCCAAGAGTCAGGGTATCCTATTAACTCGTATAATCAATCAGCGTCAGCAGGGTGAATGGCTAGTATAGGCATTCTATACAATCCATTGGTGTTCTTATGTTGCGCACCAGGACAGTGTACCATAGTGAAATCATATCCTGGCAAGCGCAGAGCCCAACATGCCAATTGACCTTCAGGCTCCTTTAATTGCTGTAGCCATTTAAGGTATGAGTGATCTGTGACTACAGTAAAATGGGCCCCGTAGATGTAATGCCAAAACTGTTTCATTTCATGTAAAACTACCAGCCATTCCTTTTTGGTGATGTTATAATTCTTCTTGTGCTTGTTGAGGACTTGTGAAAAATAGGCCACGGGTCAATCTACACCCTCATTGCTGTGTGGGCTAAGATAGCACCCACTGCTACTCCACTGGCATTGGTGTATAAGATGAACTCCTTATCATAATCAGGGTAGAATAGAATGGGAGCCTCTTTGAGCTTGATCTTCAGAGCATCAAGGGATTGCTGTTGACTGTCAGTATATTTAAAGGGTAGGTTCCAGAGGAGTTAGACAAGGGGCTCACTCAGTTCAGCAAAGGCAGGGATGAATTGTTGATAATATCCCATCATGCCAAGAAACACTTGGACCTTGCATAGAATTGTGGGGGGCAACATCTTGACAATGGCTTCCACCTTATTATTTGTGGGGCATATCCTAGTTTGGGTGACCTCATGGCCCAAGAATTTGAGTTGCTCTTTAAAGAAAGAACACTTAGAGGGTTTAAGCTTCAACCCAGCTTCTTGAATCTTGAGAAAGACAGCCTTGAGATGGTCCAAATGGTCAGTGAAGGTAGAGCTGAACACCATGATATTGTTGAGACATAAAAGGACACAGTAGAGCTTCAGATCTCTTATAATAGAGTGCATGGCTTATTAGAATGTAGCTGGGGCATTAAAGAGTCCCTGAGGCATTTGGGTGGGCTTATAGAGACCTTCTGAGGTGATAAGAGCGGCCTTTTCTTGGTCTTCTGGGGACAAGTCAACCTTCCTGTACCCTGATGCCAAATACATAGTGGAGAAAAATTTCAAGCCTCTCAATTGTCTAAGGGCATCATCAATCCTGGGAAAAGGGTATGAATCCTTTTTTATGAGAGAGTTTAGGCAACAATAGTCCATTACAATACGGTGGTGTCAAGAATGTATCTTCTATTTTTCCTGACAACAACAAGGAAATTCTAAGATTTCCAGGGTCTGGGAACTCTTCCCCTAAATTGTACTTGTCTCCAGGACCTATAAATGGTTTATTAGTGAGTAGTATTTGTTCCAAATTACCTTTAAAGTGTCTTGATTCAAGCCCAGAGGCCCTTTTTGAGCCCAATACAGGGATCAAACTCAGGTCCTCTCACTCACTGGGGGAACACCTAAACAAAGTTAGTTGTTTGAATTCAAATTTACCTTTGGCGTCATGCAAGGTGGCTTCCTGTAGCCAATCAGATCTTACAACTAATCCAGGAGTTTGCAATTTTGCTTTCACTTCAAATGCTGATTCTGTTAAGCATAAACAAGGCTCTGTAGTTGTTTTGGATAATCCAAACAATGAAGCCTATTCTTCTGGTGGGTTTTTCATTAACCAGAAGATTCCCCAAGCTGGGACCTCTCAAACAGCTAGGAAAAATGAGACCTAGCTGTTTGGGAAGGCCCAGCAGGGGCTATGGGTTCTTTAAAAAATTAATAATTGATTTTTAATTGTAAGCCAGTTCAAGCTTCTCCTGCCAAGTTCTCCCCCCCCCCCAATATTATCCCCAACTCCCCTTGAAACTGCAAATTGGACATCTATTGACAGCCTATATAAGGCTCCATCTTGTCAGCATTATTAATTGTTCAGTTAATAAAGTCAATTTCCTTTACATCAGTTGATTCATTCTTGTTGCTCTCCAGTCCTGAAATACAGCACCATGATACTACCCAAGTCTTCCCAGTGGGGACCATTTGGGTATAAATGGTTGGTTTGGTTGCTCCTTGTCCAGTCCTTTACTGCAAGCATATCCCTTGGAACCAGAGCCAATTCTGGTTCATCTCCTCCCAGTTACCTTGACAAGTCATGTCGCCAAGTGATACCAGGTGTATGGTACACCGCCACTCCATTATCACAGAATCCCCCCATTACAGAGAAGCCACAAGTCATGGGGGACGGTTTGCCTGCTCCTTCCCTATTCCATCCTTTGGCTTTGGCCTTCCTCCTCAGTTATCTTGGTGCTTACTTCCTTTTGGGAAGGTTCAATCCTCTTTTGGGTCATAACCCGCCTGATTGGAGAATTATTTCATATGGGAATGGTCTCAGTCCCCATTGGTTCTCTAGTCACAAGGTTGAATACATCCGCGGCCATACACCTTTTGGGTGGTATGTTTCCAAGCAGATAGGTTCCTGACAGGTGGCCTCTATCTTTTTCTTAAGGATCAACAAGGGGGAAGCCCAAGGGCTCTGAGAGAGAGCCAAGAGCCCAGCATTTAATAGCTGTTTAAGTTCCTTAGAAACCTGGGCATCCTCTACCCTACTGCAGCAGTAAGGCTTAGCACAGAAAGGCAGTGCATCATCTGTATCAATCTGGTGAATGACCCCTTTTACTAGACCATAGTCTGTGAGCCCAGAAGCAAAGATGCTGTTGAGCTGGTCAAGCAGTTCCAATACATCCTCCTGCTGGATGGGTGATAGTTGCAAAAAGTCAGCAGTGGTGAACAAGGAGAGAACTTGAGGGTCTTTTTATGGCAGGTTAAAGTAGCTGAAGATTCCAAAGGGGTAGAGGGACACCACTTGCTCTTCTCCTAATATGCAACCATGCCCCACAACTTGGCCCCTAGAAACCTGCATGGGCAAAGTGGTTAGGTTGGCTAGCAGCAGTTGTACAGGCTCTTTATGAGTTCAATCCAGAATCCCAGGGCACAACTGGGGCTCTTTGCAATTTAGAGATTCAGGAGAGTATAACTCTAAGAATGATTTCTTGGGTAGCTTATAAGATATCTGAGAGTCAATGATCACTTGAGAGCCAGGAGCAATGGTGACGGCTGCAGGAGCAAGCAAAGTGACACCTTCTTCTGTGGGGCAGAAAGGAGGAGGAGAGCACATATTGGAAGAATGAGCTCTGTCCTTGAGAGAGAAGATACCTGTGGGGTACTTGAGCACACAAGTCTTAAGGCGTTTGCCAGGGAGACGCAGAGGTTCTTCAAAGATTAATGGTACCTTGTATCCTAAGAGAAAAAGGTACCCATCTTGAAGATTTACAGTTTCATTGTATTCTTGGAGGAATGAAGTACCAACCAGGAGGTCATAGCTTTTATTCTCTAAAATAACAGCAGGGGAAGCAATGAGGAGTTTTCTGAACCTCCTTGGCAGGGCAGAGTAGGCACCAATATCCCAAGTCTAAGCCATGCCAGCTGTTCCATGTGACTGAGTGTAGTTGAGGTTGGGAGCCAGCTTAAGCTTCTTCATCAACTTGGATGATACAACATTGACAGGGGAACCTGTGTCCAGTATTGACTTAATTTTAACCTTCTGGATTGATACTTCTACTTGGGTAGTATCTTTCCCAAAGGGGGAGTAAGACGGCCAGAACGTCTTGCGCTGATTCTAGCTCCTTTCCCACTTTGCCAACATGTATCTTAAGGAAGGAATTTCTTTATACACAGTCTGCAACATGAGGGAAACAGTCACATTTTGGAAGAGGGCTTCAGCTAGCTCAGCATCTTCTTATGAGGAGTCTACTAGGACAGGGGGTCAATGATCTTGAGCCAGGTAATGGCAAGCAACCATAGCCTTGGCTTTAGTTGGAGGTGGGAAAGCTGTAGTCATGGTTTTCCCTGAGCAAAGTTTGTAGGGGACAGACACAGTTTCCGGAACAGCCAACACAGAGTAGCCAAAAACTATCTTATTCATTTCAGTCATAATCTTCAGGCTCAGAATCACTTGAAAGATTGTGGAACAGGTGAAGGATAGTAGGGCCAGACAAAGGGGGAGATTCCTTGTTGGAGGGAGGATCAGGAGGAGACAGGGGAGATTGGTCAGCAGAAAGTGTCTCTGCCTCTAAGCTGACCCCTCTTTTCTCTCCTGTTCCTTTGGGTCACAACCCTCTATATGAGGGTTGGTGCAGTACAAAAGTGATGTCCAATTTGATCACAATTATGACATCCTTGTCTCCTGGGCTGTCCACTTGAACCAAGAGTCATGATGTGTGGGGTACAAGAGGTAGTTCCAGCGCTATTAGCCTTATTCTTGCAAACCACAGTCCCTCCATGTGTCAAATGTATGTCTTGTAGGAGTGTCTTGATGCTCTTTGTGGAATTAAGAGATGCTTTATGTGCCTTAAAGTGTAGGCATAGGAGCTGATTCACCTTCAACACATTGAAGCATGCCATGTACACTTCCTGGGGAGTAAACTGACAACTAATAATGAGTTGTTGCCCCTCAATATAGAAGCAGTAGCAAACTCAGCCAGAGTTTCTTTGGGTTTGAAAGCAATATGCATAAAATCATCTTTCTTTACCTCCAAGCTGATATCTCCTCCAAATTCCTTGATATGAAGGCACTTCATATCCTCCCAAGTGAAAATGGATGGGAGTTTGGGGACTACAACTTCTTGAAAAGTGGGATGCAGATAGGTAAGGATATGCTCCTTATTAAGCTCATCAGTAGCCCTAAGCATTGAAGTTTTGTAGATTGTCAGAAAGGCAGCAATGGTAGAGGTCTTAGGGTTGAATATTTGTTTGAATGAGGGCTTATAATTGGGGTCAATGGACAATGAGGTGGATTGGCTGTTGTCACCCTGATTGAGAACATTAATGTGAGGATTTCCCTCAAACTCAGATTTTGCAGCTGGTTGTCTAGCCCAGAGAAGTCAAAGGCTTTCCTCCAAAGTGTCTAGAGTAGAGCTGTTTTGTCCACTGATATCCCTGGCAGTAGTAGCAACAGTTTCAAATTCATCAATCTGTATCTGTTGTACTACCAGGGTGCCTTCAATCCCATTGAAACAAGTGGCTAAAGAGGTAGCTTGGGCTGTCAAAGGGGTAACCTTGTCAGGGATCCAGTCTTGGGCAGCCAGCCCGCCGTTTTCAGGGGTAACTTGGGCCAGTGTTTTAGTAGGCAGAGCCCACCACAAGAGAGGAGATAACTTAAAAAGGTAGGAAACAGACTTTCCTGCCCAAGACCATGGGCCAGTGGCTGGTATGATAGTGTCAATCACCCCTGTGAGGGTGATATATACAATTCCAAAGAGCTTGTCAGTATGATCAGTTGTGAGGTCAGGCAAGGAAGCAGGCATGGGTTTGGGTGTCACAGGCGGTTCCATATGGATATTGTATGCAGGAAGATAGTTGAATTTTCCTCTAAACAATTTTGGTATTGAAAATATCCACGGGCCTTGACAATTGTATCTAACAGCAGATTGTATGTGGGCCAAAGGATTGAGTTCAAGTATCTTTTCTGGGGTATAGTCCTTGTATTTGGGCTTCAGGGGGTAATCAGTGAAGTGAACGGGCCTGAAGGGTACACCAGGAGGACAGAAAACAGAGGGCAGCTAGGCAGGAGGACCAGAAGATCTCAAACTGAATTGGTAGATAGCAAATGCAAAATAAGGCAATGGCTGTATAAGCCAAAATAACATAACCTTTATTCAAAGATGACAATAAGTTTGGAGTGTTGGGTCCTTTGGTCTATATAGCTCCCCACCTCCAAACTTAATATTTTCCATGGGGGGTTCATCAGGGCATTGGGAAAGGCAGGCCCGGGGGAATTGGGTGCTTGGGTCCAAAGGCAGCAAGATGGCACTTGGCCCAGGAGTTCTTTCATTGGTCAAGAATCTCAATTTGGCTACCTGATTATCTTGCTTTAGCGTTGTGGTCATGAGATTGGGCTGCAGGCCCATGCCTCTTTCCTGGGTTGGCTCCTGATTGGTTACTGGTGTAGACTTCAAGTTCATGAAGCTAATAGTTGCCAAATCAGTACCTCCATTAGGTGCTGTGATTATTCTTCTATTTGGTGCAATAATTTCCTTAGTTTGACCTGTTTCACTGCATGGGCCAACATTCTTGGTATCAGCTTGTGGGGGGTTGATTCCAGAAAAACGCGGGCAGACATTCCTGCGGTTCACAGGCCCAGCGGCCCAAAGAAATCCAGGGTCAGGGTTTGATTCCTGCTCCTGGGCCTGGGTTTCCAGGGAGGAAGAATTGTCAATCCTGACAAACCTGCTCATTCATTGCTTCTATTATACAATTAAGGTTCTGCACCTCACGTTCCAGAGCATCCTGCCTATCTGCAACGTCATTTGTCACCACTTCCAAATGATCCAAAGCAAGGGCAAAGTTGACACAGGGTTGACCTTCCAAACCAGGGCAGCATCTGTGGTCTGTATTGACAGGAGCATCAGTGATCTCTGCCTCTCCTTTGCCATCAGATTCAGATAATAAATCATCAGGGTTGGAAAGGCGTTGATGCAAATACTCAATATCCCCTTGCAAAGTAGCTACTTGGTCTTTCAATGAAGCAATGTGAGGTCAGGCATAGGCTCTACTGGTAGAGGATTTTGAACATAGGCTTGGCATTGAGTAGTGGCCTTGAGCTCAGCTATGGCTTCCCATACCTTTGCCTCAAAGGCAGATGGGATTTCAACAGAAGGAGCAGGGGGAGTCACTTCAATTGAGGCTACCCTGTCATTAATATAGTTCTGAACTTGACACAGAGTGTTGCCTAGCGCAGCCTTATCCAAACTGTATTGTTGGTGCAGATGTCAACCCCAATTATCAATGTGGGCTCCAACCAACTCAAGTTGACAATTGACATGTTCCCAGAATTGGTTGAGCTTGTTAACCAAGGTCTCAAAATCTTGACAATATTTCAAGATAGTTGCTTCTATTTGCCCTTGCCACATAGCTTGGTGGTTGTCTGGCTTGCTTAGTTGGTCTTTGATGTTCTCAAGGAGCAAGGGGAAAAGAGAGTTCAATGACAAGGTTAAGTATTTCTGTGAGGGCAACAAGTCATGTTGGTTATCAGAAATACAGGCAAAGAGGCTATGGGTCCACTCCTGATAGGTCATGTTCTGTTCATGGTTATTGGAGACGGCGGTGGCCACAGCAGTCAGGAGTTGGTTCTGTGATCCTAACGCCAACTGGCGGTGAACTAAAGTGGCTGGATAAATTAGTTGACCAGCACACCAATAGTTTTATTGCACTTCATTAGAGCAGGGGGAGACCAAAGTCCAGTAGGAAAGAATACAGATCCTCTGAGGCGTAGCCAGGGAAGAGGCCAGTAATGATATACATTGCCACAGTGTCCATGTGAAGAAGGGAGCGTGCGGCATTGCAATCTTGTTCATAGTTGAGAGAGAAAGCTGGAAAGGGGCCCACAGGGGCCTGGGAGATAACGCCATTACCATTAGAGTAGAGGGGGAACTGGTGATATCCTCCTTGAGTGGAGGACTAGAGACTTTGGGTTGTTTGGGTACTTCAGAGACAAAAGGAGAAGAACCAGAGAAGGCGCAGGAGAACAGAGTAACTAAGGGGCTTGCAGCCTCTTTAGTGAGCACCATTTTGTCTTTAATAGCTTCTGGGGACGCCATCCAGGAGGACACAGCGGGAAATCTTTATAAAAAAAGATTTGAGGTTTGAAGCTAGCCTTGGGTAACCTTCAGGGCAAAATTAAGGGCACATACCTTATTTTTTCTGGAATACAAGATTAGTAATTCCTTTTGGAAAAAAAGGAAAGAAAAAATCTTGAAGATTATTAAATCCAACGCAAATGTGGATAAACTTGTCTTTATTAGGAGAATTGATTCTACTTAAATAGTAGACAAGGGTCAATGATCACTCATTAGGTAGACAGAGTAGCAGAGAGGGTCATGCTAGTTGAAATCATAACAGGATCAGCCAAGGGATGGTATGGCAATCTGGAATGGGTGGACATTGATGTCAACCCATTTATGGAAGACAAGGAATATCCAAAGTCAAAAGCAAAACCGACCAAATTTTCACACATATAATTATTTGAAGGCCATATAAAAATAGCATTACTGGCGCAATTTCTGATAAGAAGGAGTGGTGATTTCAGGTGAAGACAGCTCTTGTATAGAAGGAGGCAATGAATCTGAAAATGTGGTGGCAAAAGGGATAACTGAGGGGCTTACAGCCCCTGTAGTGAGCACCATTTTTATCGTATTATGAGACGCAGCAGACACACTACGGGAAATCCTAACCTTAGGATTGGATTTGTACTAAGTCTTGGTTAGTTAGCAGGTAAGGTTATCAAATTACCTTGTGGCCCTAAATGATAAATCTCTACTAGTTGTGCTAGAGAGAGGCGCTGAAGTACTTGAAAACACAAAGGCAGAAATGTGAATAGGACTTAAATTTTATTGGGAATAAGGATTTGGAATATATATTGTTTAGTGATACCACAAAACAATACTAGGACAGTAGGATCACTTGTCACAAGCATGAGTGGGGCAAGTGAGTTTTGCAGAATCAGGAAACTGAACAATTGAATTCCCTAGTTTGGAAACATACTTGTTTTGAGGAGCAAATGCAAAAGTGATATATTTGTCCTTGAAATAACCCAACAAAGGAAAAATCAAAAACAGTGCAAATAGTGGCATTTACGACAATTATAATTGGTAAAATAGTAATTATTGCTAATATTTAAGCTCAGGCTTTGATACAACTGCAGCTGTTGTTAAAAAATTCTGAAGTCTTACATGCTCCTAATTAATGAATAGAACATGAAGCTATTGTGCAATTAAATGGTTCACTTTGAAAGACTCACATTTGCATCTCATGATAGTTACTATTACAGATTTTAATTATACCCTAGAACAGAAGGGACTTCATATGGACTTTTACCTGAATAACATCTAAAAGAGTACATCATGAATTGGGCCAACAGGCCAACCACTCTAAAATAAAAGGCCCAAAAGCTTATTCTATTAGTTTAGCTCTTATTATTTGAAGAACCATCCCTAACAACTAGCAGTCACTCACTGACTGGCTAGCCCAGGATAGTTTCTCAAGTATACAGCTGACTCTGCTTCATTGAGAGGCTTATCTGTACAGCCTTTTAAGAAGAACACAGCTGCTGTGGCAGACAACAAGCAAGCTTCCTTCCAAAATCCACCCCTCTCAAGACTGCCTCTCCTGTTGTGTTGCCCTGATGCTACTTCAGTTTCTTTATTAGAATTTTCAGCTAACTTTGGGAATAATGTGGGCAGCTGGGCCAGCCTCAATGTCAATCTATGTGAATGTAAAACTGGTGTTTATTATTATGTTCCTCTTTGGTCTTAACAATGAAGTATAATCTTTTTCCTTGATTCTTTTCACATCAACAACCTTATTAGTGCTGAGTATATACTTCTGGAAAGTATAATAAACAAGATAGAGGGAAAATTAAGAAGAAAATGATACTTTATTTGATATGAGTTTAGAGTTATATATAGTATCATGTGAAGTCACATGTTGTCCATGTACGTCATGGCAGTCATGGGGCTTGTCCAAGTAGTGTTTCTCTTAGGACTCAAAATTTTTGATCCCCTTAATAGATGAGCAAATGATAAGAGTGCCACCAACTTAATGATTAGTCAGGGAATCATTTGGAGAGTCCCTCAGGGAATTGCTTTTCCAAGAGAGAGTATTTGAAGATGTTGCATATTTAGTTTGAACAAAAGAAACTGTTATCATACAGTATAATTTTTCTATAGTATAATATAGACACAACTATTAATCTTTATCTAGATGTGAGAAGAACATCACATTGCCTCCAGGATGTGGACCCAGTCAAACTTCTGACTTCTGGTGTACACAAAAGATTCTCCTGGGCTGCAGGTTCTCCTGTACTTTCCTAATGTTAAAATCCATAGGATATCATCTTGGTAGATGATAAATTACCTTGGTCTCCAGATTTCTGACAGCACCTAATGCTTCATAAAATATTTTTATATGCTACTTGATATCCACCTTATTACCAGAACCTTTATTCATAACAGCTAGCTTGTATTTTAATATTCTTTTGGGTTTTTTAAAAAGATAAATTTTATTGTAAAATACCCAAAATGCTTTTATAATGTTGAAAATTGGTTCCTAGAAATTAGGGTTTGGAAATAAGGCATGTACCTGCTTTTAATATAGGGTTAACCCTTTTCATATGATCCTGTATGAGCCACCCCTGTTGTAACTGTGCTGTATTAGCAGAGTACAAGAGGAAAATATTGGAAGCTAGATAATATATTTATTTGAAATATTTGAGATTATATAGTAGGAGTGAGTCCGTTAGAAGGAACAAGGCATCCACTGATCAATTGTCTTGGATGTGTAGGGGGTGGCTTGATCCTAGTAGTGAGTCAAGCACTAAATCAAGTTTATTCTGGATTTAGATTATTGACTATTTGTATTTCCTTGTTTGGTAACTTAAGCCAACTTCCGCTTTTGGCTACAAGTACTAGGATAGGCAAGTTGAGTGTTGAGGGGTCTCTTGTAGGAACCTTTGCCAGGGGGTCAACCCCACAGTTTTTGACACCCCTATGATAAGAGCCACAATATTGTTAAAGCCACATTACAATCACTCTCTTTTTAGGGTATGTAAACCCACCTTTCTCAGTAAAAAACTATTATCTCATTATTTCTTCTTTTTCTGTAACTATTGCCTGTTTTATAATTGAATTATATAATTATAGAAAATATAGTTTATTAAAAGACAAACTTAAACACTATATCTCAATTCCAATATCGAAGAAACTCACCTTTTTGACAGCTTGAGAAGAATCAGGCTACAGAGAATATAGAAGTATCAATAGTATATCATCTTCTTAAAAGCGTAATTTGTATCCTCAAGGAAATATATTTTGCTTTAAAGATCAGATATTGCCGGGATATAGTTAATTAAACCATGACTAAGTTATGTAACTTGACAAAAGAAAAGGGGTGGTCGATATTTTAAATTTAGCGTATCACACTAAAATCACCGGAGGCAGAGCCCTGTAGTCTCATTAAGAAGCTTGAGGGTTTGGTCATAGAAAAAGTTATTTTCTTCATAGGCTTTTTTCTGTTCAGGAGAAGGCTTTTTGCCATATATGGCTGGTCTAGAATAAAATTAATATTATTTATGTGATGATAGATACCTAATTTTGTAGCTACTTTGATAAAACCCCATAATACAAAGAGAACCAACAATTCTATGCTCTGTTGATGACTCATCTGAAGCAAGCCTTAGAAACTTTAGAGTTCGGTACCCTGAAAGATTGATTGAGTACTTTGAAATAGATGACTGATTAAATAAAATACTTATATTGAAGAAAATAAAACAATACCCCTTTCAAGTTGATTTACTTGTTCATCACAAGAGGTAATAGAATTTGCTTCTTCAAACCCTTCACGTATCTTTTGACGAAGCATTGTCAATCTCCGAACATTGTCACCAGAAGCACTCCGGCTGGTGCGAAGCATTTCACGAAACAAAGATAAAGACTTTTTGTGCATTTGAACTAAGATATAAAACATTTAGGAATTTCCTCATAATTTATTTCTGAAAAAAGCTCTTTAAAATCAAAGAAGGAGTTGAAATAACTAAAAAGGTAAAAAATATGAAAATATAAAATAATAAGGGCCTTTTTGAGTTTAAAATTTTCGAGCACTGGCACTTATTTATCTTAGTAAAAAAGATAAAAGTCTTATATTTTTCTAAATAGTATATAAGCAAAAAAAGGAAAAATGTAATTATCGTTTTGGCGTTCTTGATGTTTTGCATCATTTAAAAAGTGTTCCTCTGAAGTTTTATAACCAATTTGGTCGGAAAAAGGTATTCTCTTTTTATTATTCAATAATTTTTGGTGAGTTGGAAGTTTTATAAAAATAATATTGGATTAGACGTAATAGTAGGATAACGACTCAACGAAAGAAAAGTCGGATAAAATACCTTAGCTAAGTATTACACAATCTAAAGAATTTTATCAGCAGGTAGGTCTTATTATCGAAAGGATACAAGCTTATCTGAAACATGTTCCACCTTTGAGTGTGGGTAGCCAGATTTTTTGGCTGAATAGAGTGAAATCAAAAACTTATCCACCTTTTTGATTTGATGCATAATCAAGCTGTTAACGGTTGTAGTGTTGTGCCGCTCTCGTTATTAGCTCCAATATCTGATAAAAGATCACTCTTATCAGTGAGCTTTAAGTTGTACCTGACTCATGATAATAAAACATCTCTTTATTCTGTAACTTTTTTGTTCCAGTTTTAGTTAATTTAACGGTTGTTGCCTTGAGTTCCGCCTGACTGGTGTTAATGTTACTGATGACTTGACTGACCCAGTTCCCCTGTAGGCTGAATATTCTTTAAATACCTGGTATGTGTATATCAGCATTACAGTAGTGGTGAACTATGAAATTGGGTAAAACAAATATAAGGTAATAAAAGTGTTTATTTGATAATTCAACTGTTAGTATTTAAGGCTAACAGATAATGTTATCAGACATCTCAGATTAGTTGAGATAACACTATCACACTCCCCCGTTAAGCTAAATGTGGTACTGTAGATTCAGAACCAGTTGGGAAGAATGAGGGATTGTTAAATTCTTTTGTGTAAACTCACCAACTTACTGGAATATTTTTCATCCTTTTATATAAAAAAGTAAGTTGTTCTGAGATGAAAACTACTCCATTAAGGTGGTGAGTTCATGCAAAAGAATTTGACAATCCCACACTTTTCCCAACAGGTTCTGAATCTGCAGTATAACTTGAGCTGGCCACCGTTAACAGGTTGTACAAATTAGACTTCTTCATTATCCTCCAGGTAGTAGTTATAATTGCTGCCTACTTGATATATTTGGTATGGTACATACCACTTTGTCTTAAACTTGGTAGATCAGGATGCCTTAGGTTCCAATTTCATTTTTAGTACTTGCTGGCCTACTTGAAATAGAGGTAACTGATGGTTGATCAGGGTTTGTTTATTAGAGACTAAATTGGCTCAGTTCAAGATGTTCTTGGCTGCTTTTGCTCTGGTGTCTCTTCTCAGGCTGCCATCATCTTGAGATTTGGGAAGCATGGGGGGTTGAACTTGAGGTGGTTTGACTCCATAGATAACTTCAAAGGGAGTTACTTTAGTGATAGCGTGTACCTTAGTTCAGTAATTCCATAATGCTGCTGGAAGGGCGTCTTCCCATATAGTTGGTTGGTAGTATGTGCATTTTTTCAAGGTTGATACTGGGGTTTTATTGAATCTTTCAGTTAAGCTGTTGCATCAAAGGTTGTAGGCTGTGGTAAAATTCTTTGTGATGTTTACCTTTCTCATAAGGTCTGTCATAAGTTGATTGCAAAAGTGAGATCCTTGATCAGAAAATAGAGTGCTGGGTGGTCCAATTTGAGTGACAATTTCATTATAGATAAATTTGGCTGTTGTCAGGGCAGAATTATTAGGACATGTAATGACAACTGGCCAATATGAGTAATACTCAGTTGTAACAAGTATATACTTATTGCCGTGCTTAGACACTGGTAGATGTCCTAAGAATTCTATACCCCATAGTTCAAATATGTTCAAAACCATAATAGAAACAATGGGTTTGGTGTGTACCACCTCTCTGCTAAATTATTGACATATCTTGAATTTCTGGAGGTAGTTTATGGTGTCCACATACATACCAGGCCACCAGTATGCTGACTTCAATTGCTCTAGTGTAACATTCCTTCCAAAAGTGGCCAGCCCCTTCATGGGCTGTTCTGAGTATATTAAACCTATAAGAGATTTTGGGTACCAGGTTAAGACTACCATCTGTTTTTCTAAAATGAGCATCCCCAATCATGATGAATTTGGTACAGTTGCTGATGAACTTTTCCAATTCCCCCAGTGATCTTGGGGATACTTTCTTTTTGACAAGGTCACAAAATCATTGCAACTGCTTTTCATAAGATGAGATTTCTGCCAGCAGCAAGAATTGGCAGGATAGGCCATCAATCACAATTTCATCTTTACCCAGTATGTGTTTGATATCAAAATTGTAGTTGAGAAGGTTTAAAAGCCAGAGGACTCTTCTACTATTAGTACCAAGGTTGTCCATGATAAAATGCATATCCATATTATTGGTATGGATTGTGAGGGGGTACCCTAAGACATATTACCAGAATTTATCAAATTCACAGACTACAGTAAGAGCCTCCTTATTGTAAATGCTATAGTGGTATTCAGAAGTGAGAAATTTTTTACATTAATTCAATGATCCAAAATATGCCATTAGTCTCTTGGAAGAGTATGACACTAATTTCATTGTTTCATGCATATAAGAAAATGTGGAACATCTTTGTGAAATCCAGATATTTAATAGAATTAGAAGTGAGCACACTCTTGAATTTTTCAAAGGAGTCTTCTTCTATTGGTCCTCATAAAAATAGCTTATTATTGCGTGATAAGATAAAAAGGGGTGCATCAATGTTGCTGTAGTTGGGTATGAATTGTTGATAATTGTCAAAACTTGGCATATTCAGCAGCTTTGACAGAAGAATTGTTAAGCAGGGGCACACTCTCACTATATGCCTTAAAATATGACAATACTGAAGAAATTGACCAATTTTAGTTGTAATAATCAGTATTTTATTAAATCCTATATGGGTAGGAAAAATGATGCTGATACCCCTTGGTGTTTTACTACCAACACCTTATATAGGGGTATTTTCTTATCATTGGTTGCTGACAATGTCTTTTAGGACATTTCTATGCACTGTAGAGTTTTTTCCACACTGGCAAAAATAAACAACTTATCATTTTAAGCTGCAATCTGCAATACTATGGCGCCTAGCATAAGGTGCCCTCCACTAGTGTATCAATTACTGCTCCTTTTTAGCACTTAGAAACCTCTGTATTCAACCTTTCAGTTGGTATGAAAGTGAATACAATTTGAATTAAGCCTGGCGCCTTGGTGATATTTTTTATAAGCTGGCGCCTCATCTCTCTGGCACTGGGAATTAATTATGCTGGTGCTGTGGTGTGTATTTTAAATGCTGCTGGCACTCTGGTGCTTTATTTCTCAAGTGAAAGTGCTGTGGCATAATCAATCTCTGTTGACAACATCATGGCACATTAATCATGCATTTATTTATGGGATTAATGACCTAATATCTATGAGATTGATTACTTTATTCTCATTGGTTTATCAATAACTGCCTAATAAAAATTAAGCTTTTCACAATCCCCAGTCAACAATTTCTCACATATCCCCTCACTTGACAGGGACTACTCTTCATTTCTTTTGCCCTTGAGTAACAGTAATAATTGTTAGTCACTACACCAGGTCTATAATAGCCTTATGTTGGGCGTTGATCCTGAAGACCAGAAAGAATTTCTTTACATACTGTGTGCATCAAAACTACACTTTCTCAACTAACTACTCCCAGAAAACAAGCGCCAATTGCAACCCAAGGATTGTGCAACTACTGTAGCTGATTCAGACATGGTGCAACCACCAATATAGAGAAGGGAAAAGGTTCATACTCTATGTTTTAGGAGAATGAAGCCCCTGTAATTACACTCCCCACCTTGGTTTTGAGGACCTCATGGACTGGACAGATGATATTGTGCTTGAGACAGCTTTGTCTCTGCTTGCAACTCCTTCTGTGTTACTTTGTGCCCGCTGCAACTATGAAAATCTACCTTCTGTCTACCTCAAAATCAATAATTGATTTGGGGTGAGCCATCACAAGAAGATGTTATACATCTATGTACAGGTGTTGTTTGCCAGAGATGACACTGTAAATATCATTCAGTTGGGTGGGTGCTACCATGGTAGCTACAATGTAAAGTGGTTAATCATGAAGGTAGAACTTTAACTTCACATTACTATCAGTGATACTAGTGGCTTTTCTCTCAGAACATATAAAATATTACTCAATGATATCAATACATTTGTGAGATGGCTTTTTTATGGGCACTGGAGCAGCCAGCTGATTTCAAACTTCCTTGTGCAATTGGGTTAGACTTGTAGGCCAAAGCACCTCAAAGCCTCTCCTTGGCTCTACAACTATTCATACAAACTGTGAAGGATAAAAACTCACAGCTGTAACTTTCTCTTGCTGCCTGCCAGGGCCCAGAATGAACCTGGCAAGGAACTGAATAGCATCAGATCAAAGGAATACAAATTTGTGATTGTACAATTATCTAATTGGGCTAGAAAATAAAGTCTCAGTAATTCACACCCTAATTCTCTAAAAGCCAAAACCAATGCCCTGGGGTTGCTTGCACCTGGAGGCACTCACAAAAGCAGTCTTTGCCTTTAATAATGGCTTTTCATTGGCCAATACCTTCATATGTTGGGGATTTTGGCCTCCAAAAGCCCTCTGGAAGACCACAAGGTTTGGCCCAAGCGCCAGGACTTAAAAATACTGTGTTGCTACCCCTAGACAACCAACCAGATAATGCCAGTACCAGGAAAACGGTGGCATGTGACCAGCCAGCCAACCAAGATTCATTGTCAAGCCAAAAAGCCAACTTCTCAGCAGTATATAGCCGGAAAAGCTGAAAATTCCCTCCTTGTTGATATCTACAAATAAACAACTGTTAGTTAATTCAATCAGAGTATTTTTACTTTGTAGTGGTTTATTACATGATCAAAAATCTCATACTGTTGGTTCTATCTAATAGAGAGTACCTGCAGATCCAACACCAATGCTGGAAGACAGAGCAACTTATTGCTGCTTCAGTACAACCAATTTTTGCTCCTGTTCCTCCCTCCAGAGCACTAGACCAGCAAATAGATACTGCTTCTGTTCTCCTTCTCCTTCTAAGTGATTGCCCAACTCATCCAATTTGCCCCGCTGAGCCAGCCCATGAGCACCACTGCAGGAGAACTCTCCCTTGTCACCACCAATTCATCATATTATTATATCAAGATTGGGTTTATCTATCTTATCATAATTAGACTCACTGAACAAGTGATTACCCACATGAGATTATGATGGCCTTGGGCTACTGCTGCTAATTATGTGATGAAAATGGCCCCTTTCATTTACTGGGCCTTTCAGGATAGGCCATTTACCTTGACTGAAGTATCCCCTGAGAGTAACCTGGGCCACAATAGTTAGAAAGATTTTATGTAATTTGAGGAAACTCAACTCTTGAGAGTTTATTGGAAAATTGAAGTTAGTATATACTCTGAGATCATGCTCAGATTTTTATTTTATAATAGAGTTGCAATAGCATAATCATGAAACTATTCAACCCTCACTTATAGCTGTATTTGGATCATTTTAGAAGAACTCCTTAATATGAAGCTTATATTACACATTTTGGATTTTAAGTAAACGTTGCATAATTTGGATATTTTTCTATTTATTTTAATCAACTTGAACCACTGACTGAGTTTCTGGATTGGATTAATACAGCTAGGATCCATTTCTGATTATTATTTTGGCTCAGGTTAACTAGACCTTTTAACTTCTTATTTGATTACCTTGATCCACAATTGTGATGTTTAAGGCAAATTATTTATGACATTATGGGATCTAATTTGAAAAAACTTTGACCTCATCAAATTTGAGAGCATGGGCATGCTTCTTCTCTGATCCAGGTACCTACATATCTTCTTGGAGTGTACAGTCTTTAGAAGGATGATCTAGTGTCAAAATAGCAGGCTTGACCCGCCAGCAAGGTTCCAAGTAAGCGGGTTTTTGACCCGCAATACTACTATCCATTAACTTGCAGCCAAGTTAAGAAGACAACTCAAATTACCAAACATAATAACATGAACAAAAGCTGATCACCCTTGGTGGGTGACTTGTTTTGGCGCTTGACTCATTATAAGAATCAAGCCATCCCCTTCACCATCCAACCGTGTGATCAACACAATCATGTTCCTATTATCCTTGATTCACAATAGCTATATAATCCCTATCTCTCAATAAAAATTGTTATCTAGTTTCTAAATATTTTCCCCTTGTAACTCTGCTAAAATAGCACAGTTACAACATTGGTAGCAGAAGTAGGGTTTACATCCTACTTTATTCCCCAAAATTCTGTCTGTTGCCTGTACCCGCCACGGTCAACAAATCCTTGATAGAATCATGTCTGGCCTCCTGCTAGACTGGACTCCATACACACCTGGTACGTAAATACCCAATGGCTTTGTCCTGTACCAGAGCATGGTGATCCCGCTCTCTGCCTTCAACACCATGTCTGCACAAGGGTTCTTCCAGGCTACCCCCACTATGCCTTGTCCAACTGATTAAAGCACCATGCCAGCCTACATAGCCCAAAGACTCCAAAGCGCTGCCTTGGAACCTTTTTCAGGAGCCAAAGACAATAACGCCTGGGCATGAATTCAATCTTCCCAAAGCAAGCTAACTCAGATGAAATGCCCACAGAGATTTTGGATTGCAGAAATCTCCATTTGATTGGCTCACAACGCTGGCACCTGGTGAAAAAATGGCACAAGGAACATACCAAGAAGAATTGGGACACCTTTAAGCAGGAATTCTTGGCAAGATTTGTGCTGAAGGACACTGCACTTATGATTATCTGCCAAGTGAAGAACTTGACCCATACTGGCACTGTAAAAGAGCTCACCCGCGCTTACAAGGAACTCTGACTACGCGCCCCCTCTGATATAGCTTTTGACACTCCAGCCACCCACCTCATATACTATGACACCCTCAAGTTGCACGTAATGAGACATTTAAACCTGGATCAAGTAACCAACTTGCAAAGCCTATACCACGTGGCAGAGAAAGCAGAACAAACGTCCAATACCCTCCACAAGGCACAAACAGGGAAAAGAGAACAACCCAAGGACTCTCACCCCACTGGGCGCTCCAGCAGACCACCCCCTGGGAACAACAATGGCAGTGCAAACCACAAACCTGAAGGTTCAAATGGACACAGGAACAGGAACAATGGCCAATCAAACCAAACCCATTTCTGTGTCACTGCCACTCAAGACAACCAAGACAAGGGAAAAGCCTGGGGAGAGCACTAAGCAAGCCAAGCTGTCCCCAAACCATTCCTGACTTGCCCAACAATGAGTACTGGCCAGAGGACGTGGATCAATGCCCAATGATTCAAGTACCCTCAGAAGACCCAGTACTGTACACCATTGCCAGACACCCAAATAAATTGATGTCCTATCCTTTCTGTTTTTGAATTTAAACGGGCTCAGATCTCCTGGACTCAGACGCAGATTGAACCCTGGTCAACAGCAGCTTTATAGATAAGTTCAAGTTAGCCACTAATCCTTTGCGGATTAAAAACGTGGTTTTAGCTGATGAACATCATATTGCTGTGACACAGGAAACTGCCCCCTTCTCCGTCATGCTAGAGAACCTACATTCTACCATTCAAGGTCCTGTCATTGACTTTCCCAAGTTTGACATTATACTGGGAATCAACTGGCTGCAAAAGAACAACCCCCATGTAGACTGGGCAACCTCGGTACTGACCATTAAATGTGAGGGTGTCAACCACTAAATCTACCCTGATTCAGTAGATCAACTCCTGCGCAACCATGTCTTTGTATGTATCACAGAGACTTTGGACAAACAGGAAAACCTCAAGACAATTGACTGGGACTCTTACCAATATGAGATTATTCATTTCAAAGATCACCAGGACACCACCACACCACAGGATTGCAAAATTGTAGCTTGATACCCAGAAATCTTCAAGGAAGCTCTACCTGGGTTGCCACCAGAGAAACACATCCAACACTCCATCCAAATCAAAGGAGCGGTACCTAAGGCACAACCCATTTATTTCCTTATCCCAAACAAGGACAACACCCTGCGCAACTACCTCAAGGAGGCATTGAAGAAAGGACTTACCTGCCCCTCACAGTCCCCCTTTGGTGCTGCTGTATTCTTTATAGCAAAGAAAGACAGTACCCTACGCTTAGCCATAGACTACAGGGCCCTAAACAAAGTTACCATCAAGAATTGTTACCCACTACCACTCATCAATGATTTCTTTGATGCCCTGGGTGGCGCTACGGTCTTCTCCAATATTGATCTGACTGCAGGATATAACCAGATCCGTATCAAGGAGGAAGACATTCCCAAAACAGCCTTCTGCACTAAATATGGCTCATACAAGTGTGTGGTACTCAACTTTGGTATGGCAAACACCCCGTCAACCTTTGTGACCTTCATGAACAAGGTGCTTGCTCCCCACATAGGCAAGCATGTCCTGGTATACCTAGACAACATTATTGTCTACAGTCCCTCAGTGGAACAGCATAACAAGGATCTGGGGGCAGTCTTTGCCACCCTAGCGCAGCATAAACTGTTAGCCAAGCCCTCCAAGTGCCAGTTCTTCCGTGAACAACTACCCTTCTTGGGACACATAGTTTCAAAAGACGGCATTAAACCTGACAGTCAGAAAATCCAGGCCATTTGCAAAATGCCACCGCCCAAAGACAAGTCAGAGCTCCGCACTTTCCTGGGAATGGTTGCCTATGTACAACAATTCATACCTGACTGCGGCGTCCTGACTGCACCTCTATCTGCCATCACTGGCGCCAAATCTAAATTTGTGTGGACTCCCCAATGTGACCTTTGCTTCAGATGTCTTAAAGAAAAACTTGCAACAGCACTCATCCTTCAATACCCCCAAACACAATGGGGAATACCAAATGGAGACAGACGCCTCTGATGCATCCATTGGAGGGGTACTACAAATCAAAAACAGTGACAGTGATTTCCTACCCATGGCCTACTAATCATGCAAGCTGACAGGTAGCAAGTGCTGGTACCCCATACACAACAAAGATTTATTGGCAATTGTGCACTGCCTAGTCAAATGTCATTACTACTTATAACAACAAGAAGAGTTCACAGCCTTGACAGATCACAAATCACTCATCTACTTCAAAACCCAAGCAAACCTATCCCGCTGGCAAGCCAGATAGATGGAGCTTCTGGAAAGGTTCAACATGCTCATACAGTATAAGCCAGGCCCAGAGCTGTCCATGACTGATGCATTATCACAACTATATGTTAGAGCCACAAGGGGCAATAATGGGCTCAACCCAGACTGGCCTCTCCTGGTGTTATGTACAAAGGATAAAGGATTCCCCCCGGTACTACAGATATCACAAGAGAAACAGTCATTAAAAACGAGCACCTATTTGCCAACGTCTACGGAACCCTACACCAAAAAATGTCTGATGGGACAACCATTCCACACATCCCCACACACCAGCAAGTTGATACCATCTTACACTATCACAGAGACCTGGGCCACACAAAGAGTTGTAACCTTTACAAGTTCCTAAAACACAAGGCCTGGTGGCCGGCCTTGTATTGAGACATTCAAGAAGTCTTGGACCAGTGCAAGGTGTGTGAAAAATTTGTAAGGAGTGAGACCCTTCCTAAATCAGTACTACCCATCTGCACACAACTATCATTTAAAGTGTGGGCCCTGGATATTGTGGGGCCTATGCCCAGAAAACATAACAACAAAAAGTACATTGTTACTGCCATTGACTTTGCCACGTGCTGGCCAGTAGTCCAAGCAGTTAAAACACATACCGGCAACAACGTACAACGCTATATAGGAAAATAAATCATCAGCAAGTTTGGAAAGCCAGAACTCCTGATAACCAACGGAGGCAAAGAACTGACCTCTGAAGATACCAACATATACCTCACCAAGAATGAGGTCCAGCACACAGTGACCACACCTTACCATCCTCAGGCCAATGGACGCGTAGAGTGGCTGAATGGCAGCCTTGTGAAAGCCTTGGCCAAGCTCACTGCCAGGAGACCTGAGGACTGGTACAAGCAGCTACCAACTGCATTACTTGTATGCTAGACCCGTGTGAACAGATCCACTGGCAAAAGCCCCTTTGAGCTAGTTTATGGAACACAACCCAATATCATCCGGGCGCTATCAGGACCTAAGCTGGAGATGCCAGACAAGGTTCCCCCTTCTCAGATTCCCAGGTCATACAGGCCAATAGCAACCAATTGGAAAAGTAAGAAAAGCGTCTACAAAAGACCTTCACCCCCATCAAAGACAGACACAAGGTTGGTGACAAAGTCTGGGTCATGAATACCAACAAGAGTAAACTACAACCAGAAAAGTTGGCCCTGCCATCATCCTAAAGGTAAACAACAACAACACTTACCTCATGCAAGGGCTTAGAAAACGTAAACAGGACAAAGTTCTCCACCATGATTGCCTCAGACCCTGCAAGGCAAGACAAAGGCAACAAGAGACTGTGTTACCCGCCACCAAACAGCAGTTAGTCCAGTATGATGGCCGGGCCCCCGACAACCTCCCTGATAACCTGCCCCCAGAGGAGGCTGACCCTCAGCTGGGGGGTGTCAAAACAGTAGGCTTGACCCACCAGCAAGGTTCTGAGTAAGCGGGGTTGTGACCCGCAATTTGACTATCCATTAACTCACAGCCAAGTTAGGAAGACAACTTGAATTACCAAATACAATAACATGAACAAAAGCTTATCACCCTCGGTGGGTGACTTGTTTTGGCGCTTGACTCATTATAAGGATCAAGCCACCCCCTTCACCATCCAACCATGTGATCAACACAATCATGTTCCTGTTATCCTTGATTCACAATAGCTATATAATCCCTAACTCTCAATAAAGATTTTTATCTAGTTTCTAAATATTTTCCCCTTGTAACTCTGCTAAAACAGCACAGTTCTGACACTAGAGATATTTATCCCCTTGTAAACCCACAAAATGAGCTTATTCTCACTTGTTTACTGGATTTTATCAAGATACTGATCTCTTTGGATATGGAACCCCCAATTTAGAGGGTCCTGCTGAAATCTGAAGCCCCAGCTAAAAAACTGCCTCCTAGCTGTTTCCTGACCATTATCTTGGTTTTATGATGTTCTGTGAGCTTATCTGGTAATCCTGGTGATTAAGAGAAGTATATATTATGTTGTACTTTATATCTTAAATATTCAAGTGCAGGAAAATGATTTGAATCAAGATAAGTAAATGAGAAAAGGGATGCCATTAATTAGAAGAAATTACATTTATTATGTAAAAGGCCCAATGGATTGTGTGTATAAACTCTAAATGGTACTTTTATTAATTTTATAATCAATCGAGGTCCTGCAACTTAGTAATTACATAGAATATATAGGATATTAAGTATATGTGTTCCAACACCATTAATTATTTATTTAATTGGATATTTCTATATAGCTGATTGCAATTTACAGTAAACAGTAAGTTTATATTCTCTTGGATTGCTGTGACATTATCATTGTCTCAACAGGGTTAAGTAGATACCTTGGACGCTTAAGAAGATGATTAGCTATTTTCCAGTAATAGATGAAGCTCTGCAAGGATTATTACAGCTTATTTTGGCTGACAGTTGCAACATTAACCTCTGTAGGTAGCTTGTATTATTTATATATTCGTGCTAGGAGCTTTGCTGAGATATTGTTTGAGCTCAAAAAATGTTTACAACAAAGTTGGATAAGCTTTCGGATTTAGCTATTGAAGTACATGTATCTCTTGGGATATGCACTATAAAAAGGTTGGTTCAAAATTTGTTGCTACTTATAATAGGAGGAATATAATAAATTAGTATAAAATGGTTCAAGAGGAATCAATATAATTTGTTATTTCAAAAATTATAAATGTAATCCTTAGGTGGATTTGAGTTGATCCGAGAGGCTATTGCAGAATCCGATAATTCCGTTGGGGAGGGCTTTGGATAGAAAGCTGGGAATAGCTTTGATGCTATGCTCAGTAACCAAACTGCTGTAGCGGCCTGAGTGGGAGGTGATATGAAAGGTAGCATTAAGCTTCAAACTAATAGAGTTAAAAACAACATGAATAAGAGCAGGTCCAATAACACCGAAAGAGAAGCTGGATCCTCTTTTAAACCTAGGTTTAGTTCTGTAGGCAGCGTAATGTTTGGAAGAAACAAGGTATTTAGTAACCTTCCACATGTCAGTGTTCCAAGTGGCGGTGACAACACACTTCTTGGAGCGTGGGCATTTGACTGGCTTGCCTAATCTCTGAGGACCAGAAAAAAAGTACGCTTTCTTCACTTCCACAATCTTTGTGTATGCTGGGTTCTTCATAAACAGATTTAAGATCTCTTCGTCTGTTTGATAGATGTTGTCAAAGGCCAGCTTATTTCGAAAGCTAAAGTTATCCTCCCCTGTCCAAATGGCTTCTGGAGCCAACGCAATCATCCCCTTTACTTCGCCACTGGTCAACAATCCAACAGTGACAATCTTTTCCGATAAGCCCGCAGTTAATACTACAAACAGGAATAAAAGATACATATTGCCACAGATGGATTATCGCTGCTTATAAACCTTTAAGCAACATGTATCTCAATTTAATAGGAAATAGACTTCATCTAAGAATTTATATTTGCACGTAGATCACTTGTCTCGGAGAATCCCGAGAAGATATTATTGGCTATGAAGCAAGTTGTTCACTCGGATAGTTTAACCGAGATATGTTTTAAATTTTTGATTGAGGCTTCACATTTCTTTAATACTTTAAATACAAGCTTCGGAAAAGATGATATATTAAGCTTCATTGCTTATCTTAAATTCAGTAGCCATATTTATAATAGAAGATAACGCTGCAGGCCAGGTCAATGTTGAGCAATTGGTTAGTGTATCTCAATGTCAACATATGTTATGCTCCATCCCGAGTGGGCCTCTTGTTTTTTGCTGATTGAATCAAAAACATGTTTATTTTAGGATTTATGGTGATGGGCTTCTTTTCTGGATCCCTTATAATAAAAACTCAAACCAGTTTATAAAAATGGCCAATGTTTTATGTTCTTGGGTCCGGACAATATCCTGTTAGCCTAAATAAATGTGAGTCTGTATATCTACAATGCTAGCTTGGGTGAACTTGAGAGGTAAGGTTTACAGTTGAATTGATTCTTCATATTTAAAGCCAATATCCAAACTGGTGGTTTAAATTAGCTTACCCTTACACACAATGCTTTACAAGCATTTATAAGTTTAAAGTTGGATCCAGTAAGTGTATCTAAAGGTTTAACAGATTTGATATATCCACCATTAAAACATTAACAGGGTAGCATTTAACTACTTTTTTAAATAAATATTCAACCCTTGCAGCCATGCTGATCTATAATGAATTACTTAATTTATGAATGTATGGATCTGCATTGTACATGGTGGCGAAACTTTTTGTCTTGATATTGATGCAACTGAACCTGTGGGCTCAGTAAAGAAAGAGGCCGGAGAAGACAAAAGTAAAAAATTATTCAAAGAGATATTAGAATAATATATATTTATTATTTGTAATGATAGAAATTTATGATATTATCAATTGTTTCAAAGCCACAGTTGAAGAAAGGATATAAAAAATCTTATTGGCTAGCAACTTCTAATTAAAATGATTCCTTATTGGGATGTGAGAGCCACTGATAAATGGACAGGATTTTCAGAGGGTTTGTACTGGCAACAGCGCCCATGTGGACACTATAGCAAAGTGGAAATTTTGGGGCAGGAAGATATTACATCAATTATTTTTATATTGACTGATTTTCTGTCAAATTTGATCCAGTGTTACAAAAGTAACAGCTTCAAGGCCCTGGGCAGGAATCAAACCTGCTCCTAGCCACCAGGCGGGGCTAGCAGGCAGGGGAGATTCACCTGCATCTGGGTTTTTGCTTTTCAAAGCAAATCCAGGTGCGGGAATCATTCCTGCCCTGGTGGCAGCTAAGGGGCCCATTCTGGGCCCCAAAAGCTACGCCCAAGCCTTGGTGGGTTTGGCTGGGCAGGCTATTTTTAGCTGCCCAGTAAACCCAGATCAAGCCCACCCTCCATTAAGTAATTTGGGGTCCCCAATTGGGGACCCCTTTTTTAATCAAGTTCTTTGGGCTCAGGAAAGCCTGTCAAGCCAGTCCAAAAATGGTGATCAAATTGGGAAAACCCCCATAACCCCAGAAGCCAAACCTGCCAGAACCAATGGCCAGCCAAGTCAAGATGGACCACCAAAAAGCCAAACAACTGTTCCTGAAAACCCCAAAAATGACCATGAAGCAGCCAACCAAACAGCAGAACCTGAGATGCCAATCCTTGCCACACAGATAGCACCAAAAGAATGCCCAGAGACACCTGCATGTGAGTAAGTATATAAATCAGAAGCACTTGAAAAAGTTCTGTATCATCATCCTTACCAAATAAAGTTGTTATGAACCTTTGGTTCACCAATCTGTTTCCATACATATTTTTGATACTCTTCCATCTGCATACACCCAAGCGTCAGTACCCATCCACTGGGATAGATAGCCAGACTCCAGTTGACAAAACTGAAGCCTTTGACTACTACCGCCCGCCCAATGCTCCATTTGGCCCTGTGCATTTCACTGAGTATCCCCCAATCCTGACCACAAACCCTGGACATTGGAAGACTTGCAGTGGTACACCTTCCCAAACGCACCCAAGGAACCCTACCAAATTGTCCGTGACGGCAAAGTAATCACCATCTACCCTTTGATCTTCAACAGAAAGTACAACAATCCTGCTGCCTACCTGGTCCCCATGGAACCACCCCTAACACCTAAACCAACCATCTCAACCCCACCCACTTCTGATGCCACTGGTTAGAGTAGTCAATTCCTGGGAGTGCTTTACCTGGCGCTCACAGGATTGATTGACTCTGCCTTGCCAGCAGCTGGGCCTTGGGCTGTGGCTGGGAAGGCCCTTTCCTGCCTGGTAAAGTTAGGTCTCATCATCTGGTGGTCCATGCCAGTGTCTGCTTCAACTCCTCCCTCACATGCTGGAGCTCCACAGTACTCTTGGTATCCTGACATCCAGCTATAACTTTCTTCATATGTAATTTTTTTACTTTGCAAAAATAAAAAAATGCAAAATAGAAAATAAAGTCTTTCCTATAAAAGTTATCATTTGAAAATTTTAATGTTCTTATTTTATTTTCTAGAAGTAAATCAATTAAATCAGCTTTCAAAAAGGTAAAGATTTAAAATTTAGACTCTTAAATACAAAAAATATGATTAAAAATTATTATTTTGTCAAGGAACTGGATGTACTGGTATTCTTGCTTTTGCCAACACACATAACATCCTGACATTGCCTGGTTTGGCGCCAGTCCAATATTCAGTTTGACATTCCTGAAATGGCAACAAACCAATATCACATGACTTGTCCAGGTATCCAGCAATCTGAATCTGACTCACACATGACCTCCCATATACTGTAAATTCAGAACCTAAACACAAAAATGTGTGATTGTCAAATCCTTGGTCCAAATTTTGAATCACTTTTGCGGGATGGCCTTTTTTAATTAAATTGATTTTTTTGTATTTTTATTTGAATTTTTAAAAATGCTGGAGCTCATAGACACTTTGAAAATTTCAAGTCAAACCGCATATTTCCAATGGACAAAATGAATTAACTGGAATCAGATTTGAAGAGTTCAAATCCATCAACCATTTTCATTAAGTTTACTATGTTTTTTGGAATTTCAGGATTGTCAAATCCAAGAACCTAATTTCAAATCACTTTTGAATACCACTAGTAAACTCAGATATTAATTGTGGGAACTGGAATCAAAATTTAATGTACAGTAAGCACACTAGGAAACACCAGCCCAAATCAAGAAGCTCCACCACAACTAAAATCAAATGAAAAAACAATCTCAATAACCATGTTTAGACATAAAAAGTGATTAAACTTTAAAATTATCCAAACCCAGAAAGTATACAATATTATACACTTCAAATCACAGATTTAGAAATTCTGTTACTATTCAAGGCTAAATCAAGAGAAAATAACTACTCACTACTAAACCAAAAATCTAAATAAATATATATTTAATCTAAAATATAACTTTTATTTTATTTTTATGGATCAACAATTGCATTCCCAACCAGCTCCTCCACCAGCCTGCAGGGCAGCCTGTCCACAAGGGCGTCCCAGAGGGTCCAAGAATAGACCCAGAACCCAACTTGAGGGGAGTAATGCCAACACACAGGCCTCCCAAGGCGTCAGCGCCAGCCAACCACCTTCCGCGTCACAAGCCAGAACAACCAGCTTAAATCCTAGATGGAAGCTACTCTCAAGGCCTGCCACAAAAGTCTCCTATACCAGGGTCACTGGGAATACTGAAGTTACTTACACCTCCACTGTGTACCCAGTTGTCACCTGGCCCCACACTCTTGATCCAAGAGTTGCCACTGCATGCCCCGCGTCTTTGATACATCATATGAGCCATTGGCCACTACCAAAGAGCAATCTGTGCCTACTGTATATTCAACCATTGACAGCACCACCGCAAGCAAGCATTATCCCAACTTCTACACAAAGGTCCCCATCCCATGTGTTGAGCCTGCTAGCCAGGATGCTGCCGTACCTGCCAAGAGCCGGCGTTGGTTGATGAATAGTGAGCGTGAAGCTCTCCTCAACTGCTTAAACGGGGGAATGGCAGCTTGGGATATTGTGTCCCAATTTGGTATCACAGCCAGATATATTGGCAACCTCAACACCAAATACAGTAGCACCAGTCAAATTGCAAAATCCACCAAGGTCAATTGGCAGCCCAACCTACTTCAGCCCATCCCTTTTGAGGCAATCAGGCAGTGAGTAACCAAGGACTGCCACCTGGACATTCTTGCTGTCCAATCAATGCTTGCCACAGAGTTTGGGCTTTCTGTCTCCAAAATCCTTGTTTATAAGACCATGGTCAATTTTGGCTTCTCCTGAAGGTACTGGGAGTTTCTCTATACAACAGAAACAGTGAGAAGACTATTGAGGATTGACGCATTTATGCCAAGACCTATGTGGCTCTTAAGAAGAAGGGTAATGTCCAGTTCTTTTATATCAATGAATCATTGTTTTCCTCCTCACTCAGGTCTAGGCATGGGTGGGTCAAGAAGGGGCCCAAGTGGTGCAACTGAACAAATGAGGATTCAGTATTTGGAATTGGGGAAGACAACAGTCCAATAGAAAGGACAGAATAATAAGAATAAGGTTTGTTTATTGTAGAATATTGTGATTAATATACTATATGAGGAAAGCCACAAGGCCACAAGGGGGTGGCATAGTGGGAAGTTCCATGTAAGGTTTGAAGCCAAGGAATAACTTGTGCGGGGATCAGCAAGTTGAATTGGTAACACTCCTAATTAGGATGAAGTACCTGCCATTTGATATTGCCATCAGATTGGTTCATGTTGTTAGATATGTCAAGGGACAACTCATCAAGCGCCTCCTGTGTATTGTAAGATATGTTAGCAGGCAAGTCTGGAAACTTGGTCGCAACACCCCCCTTGCCCCCTGCTTGTTGTCAGACATTAAACCAAGAGTCTGCGGAAGGTCTGGGAAGGTCGGCACAAACAGCCCTTGTGTGGGGATGGCACAGCAGGGGCGCAAGCAATTGTGGTAAAGCTTCTTGGTATTCCCTTGGGCATCTTTGAGTTGATAGGTATGATTGTCATAGACAGCAGCTATCTTGAAGAGCCCTAGGTGGTTGGGCTCCAACTTTGAAGAATTGGGGTTGAGGGTGTAGATGGGGTCACCTACAGCGTACCTGGCTTTGAGGTGCTATGTCCCTCCTTCAATTTGCTTATATTCAATTTCCTGGGCTTTGGAATGCCATTGGTCTAGGGATGGGGTTGTCACTAGGGGAGGCTTTTTGGGAACTCTGGACCATAGCTTTCCCTGTTCAACTCCTTTCAGACTGTCAGGCGTCCCAAAGGCCAGGGTGCTGGGGCTAAACCCTGTGCCCCTTTTGATTCTTGCTCATAGGATAAGTAGAGCAGTAGGCAGGTGTTCAGTCCATGCAGTGTTGGGGTGCTCTTGTGAGAGCTTGGCAATCAGTTGAACCAGTGAGTCATTTAACTGTTCTATGTGCCCATTGGCTTGCAGATGGTAGGGAGTTGTAACTATATGTTGGAGGGCGTTCTTGGCGCAGTATGCCTTCATGACATGTCTAACAAGTTTGGTGCCACCATCTGTGATGAGGCATTTGGGTTGCCCAAAGCAGGCCATAATTTCTTTGCCAATGAAGCGGGTGATGGTGATGGTGGTGGCAGTGTGGTTAGTGGTTTCCCAGGCCACTGGCCAGCAAGTGAATTAGTTAATGGCAGTGATAATGTACCTCTTCCCCAGTCTGTCTTTGGGGAGTGGCCCCACAATGTCAAGAGCCCACTGCTTGAAGGGTTCCATGGCCTTGATGGGCAGGACAGACTTGGGGGGTGCAGGTTTGGACGTATTCTTTTTGCACAACATGCATGTTTTGAGGAGATCCAAGATGTCTTGACACACGTGCAGCCACCAAACCTTCCATTTACTGATCTCAAAGAGGTTACGCCCTCTGATGTGACCCAGGGTTTGGTGGTAGTGCAATATGGTGTCACCTTGTTGCGTGGTGGGAATGTAAGGCATTTTCTCACCTGTCTCTGCCCAACGGCAGACGTTACCAGCATTGGTGGTGAACTGACTTTTGTTGTCCTTCAACTTGGAGATGGTTATCAAGTTAAGGCCTTTGTAGCAAGTTGCCTCAGGGCGGAGGTAGAGCATGGGCCAATCTGGGTCCAACCCATTGTCACCAGTGATGAACGCTACATAGAGTTGTGAGAGAGCGTCAGCTGTGACAAGTTCCTTCCCAGGCTTGTACTCAATGCGCAACTGGTAAGGAGATAGACGCTCAACCCAACCTGCTTGGCGGCATGTCAAGTGGGACTGTGTGTTAAAGTACTGGAGCAACTTGTGGTCTGTCAGGACGCAGGGTGGAAAGATGGCCCCCTCCAGGTAACAGCGCCACTTCTCAACACAGTGCACAATTGCCGCCAACTCCTTATCATGGATGGGATAGCGTTGTTCCGAGTCAGTAAGTTTCCTGGACTCATACACCATGGGGAGAAAGACGCCATCATCAGTTTCTACCCTTAGCACACCCCCTATGGCCCTTTCAGGGGCATTGGTCTCAAGTTTGTACTGACAGTTTTGATTGGGGAACTGCAGTACTGGTGCTATTGTGAGTCTTTGCTTCAACATCTCAAAGGCTCAATCTCTGGTGGGGGTCCAATAGAAGCGCTGTTTGGTGTTGAGGAGCACAGTGAGAGATGCAATTAGTTCCCTGCAATTGGGTATGAACTTGCGCACGCAGGCAACCATGCCTAAGAATGTCCGCACCTGGCCCACATCAGTGGGGGGTGGCATGCTAGTGATTGCCTTGATTTTGGCAGGGTCAGGCTTTATCCCTTGGGCAGAGATGGTGTGCCCAAGGAATAACAGCTCCAACTTGAGGAACTCGCATTTGGAGGGTTTAGCTTTTAGCTGATTTTTCTGAAGGGTGTTGAGAACAGCATGGAGGTGTTGGAGGTGCATGGTTTGATCTTAACTGAAGACAATAATGTTGTCAAGGTACACAACCACACATTTTCCAATCATTTCCTTAAATGCTTTGTTCATCAACATGGCAAAGGTGGAAGGAGCATTGATCATTCTGAAGTTCATGACCTGACACTCAAACAACCCGTAGCATGTGCAGAAGGCAGTTTTCGCCTCATCCCCTGGTATAATGTGGACCTGGTTGTACCCCGCGGTGAGATCAATCTTGCTAAAGACCTTTTCACCTGCAAGCGTGTCAAACAGGTTGTCAATCAACAGCAGGGGGTACTTATTCTTAGCAGACATCTAATTTAAGGAGCAGTAGTCTGTGACCAAGCAAAGGGACCTGTCCTTCTTGGCTATGAAGAAGACTGCAGCCCTGTATGGCAAAAGTGAGGGGCAAATGAGCCCTTATTGAGCGCGTCCACAAGGTGCTGGCAGAGGGTCTCATCTTCCTTTGGTGTAAGACAATATAATGATTGTGCTTTAGGTAACAACTCTTGAAGTTGCACAGCGTGCTGGGTCTCCTGGGGAGGAGGTAGTTGTTCAAGTGTCTCACTAAACATGTCCTTGTACTCCTTGAGGAGTGCCGCAAGCGCTGGTGGCAGTGAAGTGGCCAAGGGAGGGACCACATATGGTTTGGCGCAGATAACTTTGGCTGAACATTGGTTGAAGTCTAGATCCCCCTGTCACAGTTCCTGAATGGATTAGACAAAAAGTTGTCCATCTAGGGATTAAGCAATGGAACAATCATGCGGTCGCGCTATTGCATCCTGATTCTACTAGTGATAAAGACGTTTTAAACGCCCCTAAAACAGGTGTTCAATTTGCCTTTCAAACGCGCACAAGGCACAGGCTTCACTTCTGGGATTATAAATACAACAACAAAGTTATTTATATCTACTTCCTTAAGGAAAGCCGCAAGAAAGCAGTTGTTCTCTCGTGCAAGACTTTTAGCTGTGTCAACCCACTCTCCTCCATTTGGAAAGTTCTTCTGTCTGTGCCTCCCTGCCTCTGGTGGCAATTCCCCTGACTCACACTATATAAGTGCAATACTATCAAAATAAATACCTGTTTTGTCTTAATATCTTCTTATATTCTTCTGTCCTTACCCAGGCTGTCACTATACCACAGCAGGTATAGTATTAAGATAAAGAATTAGTAGACTAACTATTTGTAGAAATCAGCACTCAGGCTGCATATTTTACAACATTGGCGCTCATGGCTTCTTCAAACCACAGCTTCCTCTCTTCCTACCCCTGCGGCCCTGTTTTTATGGAGGGAGAGATGTCCTTGCCTATACCTGCAGCTCCTTCTGCACAACCCACTCCAGGATCAACCTTCACTGCTTCTGGCTCTCTATCTGGTAGACTCCAAGGCTCTTCCTATGGCCAACCAGGACTAAGCCAGTGGTTGCCTAACCGCCAACAACTTTCAGAAATTGCCAGCTCCCAGTCAAGTATGATCTCCTGGGTGAACTCCATTGAAAAGGCCCTTACCTCCTTGATACCAATCCAGCCTGACCCCATGGCTGAAGCAGCTGGCATGAACCGCGTCTCCTGCTCCTTGGAGCCTACCTTGGTGAAGGAAGTATGCTGTCAATATTCTCCTCCTTCTTCTTCTGGTTCTTCTCCTGATAGAATCTCCCTTAATTCTGGCACCCTCCAAACTGTTAGCTGCTCTGGCCCCTGCTCTGGCCCCCCAAACCTTGCTCAAAATATATCAGAAGCTTTTCACTCCCACTCTGGAATGGCTCTATGGATGAGCAAGATAGAACATGTAATTTCTTCCTTGCTACCCACCCAGATGAATCAGCATGTTGCCCTGGAGTTCTATGATCATCAACAGAAAACTCCTAAGCCGGAAGACAGCCATAGCAGCTGTACCATGGGATTCTCTGCTCTTCAGGATACTATAAAGGCTCAAGAGAGACAGATGGAACTTCATGAAGAGGAATTAATTCTGGTCTTTCAGGAAAAGAAAGAGTGGCTAGATGAGTTGGATGCTCAACGTGCTCTCCTTGACTCTCTTCAGGACCAACTAAGCAAGAACCTTGAATATGCCTCAGAAATTAGTACCCCTGATACTCTAATGGGATTGCATGGTAATGCTAAAGCTGATAGTTCCCCCTCTCAGAAGATCCATACTACATTGCCACTTCCTGACTACCACCACTGTCACAGAAGCAATGAAGAGGGTGTCTCCTTCATTGCACCTTCAGCAGGCACCCTGGAGTCTCCCTGGGAACCTGATAGCAATCCCTTTATCACTCCTGATGGTTATGAAGCAACTAAACCTCAGGCTATTCAGAGCAAGGAAGAATTTACTGATGATTCTGGCATTGAGGAGTACAATGAGGATCACTCAAAAAACTACTAAGCAGCCAGGACAAGGAGAAATCCTTGGCTGCATTTGTGATTTCACCTCCCTCCTCTCCCCCCATTCCTCTACCCCCTGAAAAGCCTGTTCCTGACCCTGGCACTTGTTTTTCCTTTACAACAGAGCCTTCTGATGCCCCTCTGCTGGTTGACTTTGCCTCTCAATCAGAAACTTTGGATTCTTTCACTGTTAGAATGCAAGATGATATTGCCTACTGGGTCCCCACATCCAAGTTCTTCTTGGCCATGGACCTGATACCTGGCTACTGGCAGATTGATCTTCCTCCAGATGACCCAGAGAAGTGTGCCATTCTTGCCAACCAAAGGCTGTTCCAACCTACCAGGATGTCTCAGGGTCTGTCTAATGCCCCAGCCACCTTCCAACAAGCTATGGACGCTGTGATGGGGAACCTCAAGCCCTCATGTGCCCTGGTCTATCTGGATGACATTAACGTCTTCTCTTGCATCTATAAAAAACACCTGGAACCCCTGGAAGAAGTGTTCAAATGTCTGCACTACATCAATCTGGAGTACACTGATGGAGAGCTTCCAGTTGCTTATACGCTGTGTAGTAAGAAGGTCAAGGTGCTACCTCTCTCAATTGGGGAAGCCAAGGGTATCCCTGTCTACGCCTCCTGTAATGTGACTATCCCACCTGGCTCTCAGGTGATCCACAATACAGGCCTCTTGATGGCTCTACTGGCTGGCACTCATGGAGAAATCTTTAGCATCTCTAATGCGTCCAGACTAGAACCATGGGTTACACCAGGCATCCTCATGCCAAGTGAGAAAGAGGTACTCATACTCTTGGCCAACATGAGATGTGAAGCTATGGTTGTCTCCAAACACCAACTTCTGGCTTATATACAACTGGAAGAGCATGACAACCTGCAGGAGACTGCCCCCTTTGATGACTTCTCTGAGTTGGGTCTACCCTGTGAGCAACCACTGGTGCTATTGGTCATAAGCTGCAACTCTCTATCTGGCCTCTCTAAAGAGCAGAAGGATCAAGCTATGGATCTCTTTGCCCAGTATAAAGATGTGTTTGCCAAGGATAATTATGACCTGGGCAAGGCTGCAGATGTTGCTCATCATATTGACACCCAATGCAGTCCACCTATCTGCTCCAGACCTATACAATGCAGTCAAGCCAATCATGTTGTGGCTAACAAGGAACTTCAGAAGCTATTGGGATCTGGATTAATGGTCCCCAGTAAAAGCCCTTGGGCTTCCCCTCTCCTGATTGTCAAAAAGAAGGATGGCAGCAACTGTGTGGTGATTGACTACCGTCAACTGAATGCTGTTACCAAGGATTCATATCCCCTCCCTTTTATTGACAATACCTTGGACCAACTGGGTGACACCAAGTTATTCAGCGCCATGGACCTTATCAGTGGGTACTGGCAGATTGATCCACCCCCCACTGATCTAGGAAAATGTGCAATAATCACTGACCAAGGGCTATTCTAACTCACAAGGATGCCTCAAGGTCTTTCCAATGCCCTGGCTACCTTCCAGCGGGCCATGGATGCAGTGATGGGCGACCTCAAGCTCACCAGTGTCTTGGTCTACCTGGATGACATTAATGTGTTCTACCAAACCTTTAGTTATCACCTACAACACTTGGAGGAAGTCTTCCAGAGGTTACTTGCAGCCAAGCTCAAGCCACGCAAGTGCAACTTCTTCAAGGAGCACCTTGAGTTCTTGGGGTTCACCATTAGCCAAGATGGACTCCTTCTTGTACCTCTGAAGGTGGAATCAATTGATAAAACACAGATCCTGGCCAATAAGCGGAACATGCAGGTCTTCCTGGGGATGATTGGGTACTACTGCTGCTTCATCTTCAACTTTGCATCCCTGGACAAACCCCTTTTTCAGCTTTGCCGAGCTGATAAGGAATTCTTCTGGAGCCCAGCATGCCAATCTGCTTTCAATACTCTCAAGGGAACACTGACTGCAGCCCCTGTACTGGCCTACCCTGACTTTGCCAAGCCATTTGTGGTTCATACAGATGCTAGTCTAACTGCAATTAGAGGTGTTTTCTACCAACTGGACCCAACAGGCTTGAACACCCTGTTGAATACTGTTTGCATATGCTTAATGTTCACAAGAGGAACTACACTGTCACCAAATGAGAGTCTCTGGCTGTGATATACTCCTACCAACAATTCAGAGTCTATCTCCATGGAGTACATTTCACAGTTGTAACAGACCATGCCTCCTTACAATGGCTGAAGACCCTCAAGGACCCCAAAGCACGTCTGGCGCGTTGTGCCATTAAACTTCAGGCTTATGACTACAAAATCATTCATTAAGCCAGAGCCACCCACCAGAATGCTGACTATCTCTCCCGCCTTCCCACTGTTGCTTTAGTATCCCCCATGGCTGACATTCTCTATGACAAGCCTATGGAGGATCCTTCTTTGTGGGGGGGAGGAGCCAGTAGAGATACAGAGAGCTCTCAAGAAGCTAACTGTTGATACCAAGGTCTCTAAGGGACATCTCCTGAAGCTTTGTGGAGACTCTTGGCTACCCTACATACGCCCATCTCTACACATGGACTCAGTGGTGGCGCTCACAAGACTACTGGCCATGGTGGCATACAGAAGATGTTAGCTCTGCTACAGCAACACTGCTTCTGGGAAGAAATGCACAATGATGTAGTAGATACACTAGCCATCTGTCATGACTGCAACATTGAGAGTCCTAAGGTTGCCAAGTTCCAACACAGACTTGTACAGCCTGGGTTTGCCTTCCACACTGTAGCCATTGACATAGTGGGCCCCCTGCCAGCTATCAACAGTTGCAACAAGTTCATCATTGTGGCGGTTGACCATCTGACTAAATGGGTAGAAGCCAAGGCAATTCCCAACCAATCTGCACTGGTGACAGCCACATTCATCCTGGAGAATATCATATACAAACATGGTTGCCCCCAGATCCTGCTGACAGAAAATGGTACCAACTTCACCAGTTATATCATCCCCTGCCTCAACCAACTGATGGAAATTTGTGGGACACTATCCACTCCTTATCACCCACAGACAAATGGCATGGTAGAGCGCACTAATGAGAGCCTGGTCCAGATACTCTGGAAGCTCAGTCACCAACATGAAACTGAATGGGAT
This sequence comes from Entomophthora muscae, assembly GCA_014839935.2. Lineage (NCBI taxonomy): Eukaryota > Fungi > Entomophthoromycota > Entomophthoromycetes > Entomophthorales > Entomophthoraceae > Entomophthora > Entomophthora muscae. The sequence goes on from QTSX02005834.1 coordinate 60,754, forward strand.
ACCTTTCTTCCTGCGGCCATCTTTGCATACAACATTGGGTACTGTTGGGCCACTGGCAAGCCGCCCTTCTAACTGCTCTACGGCCGGCAACCAGGACTTCCCCCTTTACTATATTCCTTGGTAAAGCCCAGCATGGCTGTGTCCCCAGAGGCGTACCTCAACAAGCTGGTTCAAACCCTTATTCACTTGCAATCAGAGGCCTACACTGTAAACTTAAACCATAAGTTGCAAGACCTAGAACAAGCTATATCCAAACGCCCTGACTTACCCACTTACCTAGTAGGAGACTTAGTCTGCTTCTTCAGCAATAGAGGGTACAGCCGCAAATCCAAACTTGCCTCCCTTTGGCAAGATCCAGTTCAAGTTATCCAGAAGACTGGCCCCAACTCTTTCACCCTTAAGGAGCCCCATTCTGGGCAATTGATCACTATAGTACACACTCAGTATATGCGTGCTGCTCCTAGTGACCAAGAGTAAGCCCCAATGAGGACAATAACCCAAAAAAAACAAAAGCCTAATTAAAAAATTCCATGGGTTGTTGTCCTGCTTGCAATAGTGTTGCACCAAAGTATGAGGAATAAGAATAAAAGAGCAAGGTGTTTATTGGAGACTGACAAGACTCTTCCAGTACCGCACCAACTGTTCTACCACCTGAATGACAGCCAAGAAACACAACTGGTTGTTTACAGATCCATAAAGCTAATGACCAAGGATTGGGCAACAAACCCCCACCAAGCAAGACACACAATTGACCCCAATGTCCACAGGAAAGGCGACCCCCAAGAAGATACAGTCTCACAGAAGACTCTTGCAAAGGGCATACTCTACTGGGACCTGACCACCCACCCCGTAGAATAATGATAAGGCCCACTCAAGGAAGACCCACATGTTCTCCTCCCGCTTAGTATCACAGCAGTTGGTTCCTTGAAGAACAAGGTTGCCAGCCATCACCATTGGCACCATATGGGCAGTCCCCTCCACTGTGTATGACTTCAACACTTCCTGGAAGGCTTGCCAAAGACATTGCTCAAAGTTGTCAGAGGTTTTCCAACTGACTGGTTGATCATTGGTAACCCCAGGTGTTGCCCAAGCGCAAAGGACTGACTTCACTATGTTGGATACCGTCCCCTGTTGCAAGACTGAAAGGCCTTGACCCCCAAATTGGAATTCCTTTGGCTGAGCCTCCAAGTATTCTTCTGCTGCCCGCATGGAGAACTGCCAATGGATACTGTTACCCCTTTGCAACCCAGTTCCTGTCACCTCCCTGGGCTCACTCAAAGCTAGGAACAGCACAGCAAACAATGGTTCTGTCCCCTCTAAGGCCAGCTGAGGCACCAGTAGCTGATCTAAGTGAACCCCCAAGTCCAGGTAGCTGCCATCCACATCATGCAGGACTACTTGCTTCCCTGCTGCCTTCATCATCTCCCTTGGCCTGGTATGCTTGCGCCTCTTTGGAATTACCACTTGAACCTTCTTCAAGACTCTTCTTGTGACTCTTCTAGAGGGATTGTTCACCATAGCTGTCACCTAGAGACGCCAGCCATTTTTAACCCTGTTGTCTAATACAGTGGAGGAAAATGTTGAAGATCCTGAATGGATTAGACAAAAAGTTGTCCATCTAGGGATTAAGCGATGGAACAATTGCGCAGTTGCGCTATTGCATCCTGATTCTACTAGTGATAAAGACATTTTAAACGCCCCTAAAACAGGTGTTCAATTCACCTTTTGAATATGCACAAGGCACAGGCTTCACTTCTGGGATTATAAATAGAACAACAAAGTTATTTATATCTACCTCCTTAAAGAAAGCCGCAAGAAAGTGGTTGTTCTCTTGTGCAAGACTTTTAGCTGTGTCAACCCACTCTCCTCCATTTGGAAAGTTCTTTTGTCTGTGCCTTCCTGCCTCTGGTGGCAATTCCCCCGCCTCACACTATATAAGTACAATACTATCTAAATAAATACCAGTTTTATCTTATTACCTTCTTATATTCTTCTGTCCTTACCCAGGCTGTCACTATACCACAACAGGTATAGTATTGAGATAAAGAAGTAGTATACTAACTATTCGTAGAAATCAGCACCCAGGCTGCATATTTTACGACACCCCCTTGAAGTTGTACGGGCCTGTCTCTGTTATCCTAACAAACACAGTATTGTGGAGTAACTTGCTCATTTCTACAGGGTAGATCTGAAAGCCCACCCCGTTTCTATTAAGGGTGATAACAGATGGGTCATTATTTTAGGGATTAGGCCATTTTCTAATGCACATGCTGCTCAAGTCGCAGCATAACACAGTTCAATTTTGAAAAAGTAACTAATTACATATTTTATATTTAAAACATTAATAACTCAATGAAAAATTAATATTTTTTCATACTGTAAACTATAAAAATGATGCTAAGAATCTTATCTTTCTATTGGTGGAAGATTTTAATATGTATAATATGCTCAATATTAAAGCAAAAGTAATTTAAAAGAGTATAATCCAGATTTTATTATATGATTATATCTAATGATATAAAGTAGATCATTTCAAAGCTAATAAATACTCTTTTTTTAATATACAACAGCTTTTTTTTATTTAACGAAATTAAAGATAAGATTGAGAGCTTTATTTTTGCATTTTATTTTATTTAAAAAACCAATTATTTAGGATTTTATGATAGTTTGAAGTTAGGGTGTTTTTATCACTGTTTAGATTGATTTTAAGGTTCAAGTGAGCTTCAAACCTCAAATTAAGCATTCTTTAAATGGAATTCTTTAATATTTTATCATTTTAAAAATATGCAGAAGAGTTACAATTAACTGAATACATTATTTTAATTGATTTGCATTGATTACAAAGAGGATATGATGTAATAATAATGATTAGCTGCTTCACATGCATCACTTGTGCATGAAAACTGGGTATTTAATCAATTCTGCAAACATAAATTCAAGTTCAAACTATAATAAAAGCTATCACACCATTTCTTTCAGAATGGTGTCATTTAGCTTGGTATATAAGAGCTAAAGCACCACAAAGCTTCTAATCCAAAAGACCCCATTCAAAGGCCACATTCTGATCATAACTACTCCAACATTAAGGTGCACTTCAGAGATCTGACCTAATTACAGATTCAAAATACTACCATGTCCTCAGTTAAATTTACTTCTGCCATGCTACCATTTTTTTCCTTGGGAGCTTCAACAAAAAGAGAGAGAATTGCAATGTTAAAAAAGGAATTCCTCTTTATTGCTGGTGATGATCTTGATAATTTCATCAAGCACTTCCTTACTCAAACTGAATTTGGGAAAGCTCAGTTCCTGCCAACTATTTGAATTCAAAAAGACAATGAGTTTATTGAAAACTTAAAGGATCTCATGAAATCTTCTCCCCAAAAACATCTCCCAGCCTTGTGATCTCTGGTTACTTCCAGTTACTCTTTAAAAGAGCTTAATGATATGGGTTTTAATATAACCAAAAGTGAGTTTGAATACTCAAGAAAAATAAATAAAAATAAAAATGTAAGTTTAAAAAAAAAGCCAAAAAAATAATAACTATTCATTAAAAAAGAAATGACTAAAAAATAATTAAATAATTGCTGGAAAATTCTTTTGAAACAAGCCAGTTTACAAAAAAAGTTCCTGAAAAAATTTATAAAGATATAGAAAAAGAGATGAGTAATTACTCAACTGAAATTAAATACTCTCTACTTAAAAAAAAAAGAAATATATGAAAATATGAAAATAAAAAATGAAATTTTGGTTTCAATTTCTACTTACTATAAATTAATCCTTAAAAATATAATAAAAAGTAAAAAACAAACTGATATGTGCAATATTTGTAATTTAAAAAATTTGCTGGAAAAAAAGAAGGAAGAATATGAAAGTAAAAACTTGCCATTACCAGAATCTATAGACAATGACTTAAAGACTATTAATCAGCACCAAGACTTTTATGTTCATCAAAATTGAGAATATAAAAAAGATATTAATGAATTAGATGATGAGTCTTGTGTTGTAGTTATAGATTATAAAGAAAACTTAAAGGTTGGAGGTGGTCCAATTGAGACCAATAATTGTTTTTATTCAAAAAAACCAATCTCATTATTAGGGTTTGCATTAGTTTTTAAGAAAAACAATAAAATTAAATATGAATATCATGATTTTTTGTCTCAAATATTATCACATGATTCTTTATTTTCAGGTGAGTGTTTTATAAAAATTCTTAAATTAGATAGATTTAAAAAAATAAAAAATATAAAAGTATGGACCGATAATGGAAATCATTTTAGATCATATGAATTTTTATATTACTTATTTAAAGAGGCACTAAATATATTAAGGGTTCTATAAAATATAATTGTTTTGTGGAATGTCATGGAAAAATCATTGTTGATGGTCACTTTGGTGTAATATCAAAAACATTAAAAGAGAAAGAAAATCATTTTTATATTAAGAATATAAATGATATTAAAAATATTTTTGAGCAAGAAGAAAAAAGAAAAGAGTTATATAAATCAGCGCTATCAGGCTCAAATATTTCTCAAAAGTCATTCTTTTATATTTATGAGAGAAAAGTTAGGCCTACAAGGAAAGAGCTCAAAGTTAAAAATCTGCACATTAATCTTTCATATTTGATGAAAAATGGGAAGTTGTATACTTCACCTTTAACATTTGAAAGTTTCTCAGAATATTCTGAGATAACTTATCATTTGAAATCACGTGATGATACCAGAGAAACAAAAATATCAGAAGATGCTAGTGGTGCACTAGGGCAAGTTCATGAAGTAGGGCAGCTTACTAGAGGGTGTATTTTAAATAGAGTTATCAGTCTTTCAAAAACAACAACATTTTTTTCTGAAACAAACTAAGAATATTTATGATGAGCCAAAGATAGGGTAATAGCATTTATAGCTTTGGGGCTGCTATTACTCTCCCATGCAACTCATCATAAATATTTTTGGTTTGTAGTTTGTAGTAGCACTTAAGATATTTTCAGTAATACTATAAGTTGCAATTTTCAATTCTAAAATTGAATATTTATTTTTTAAAAAAATCATCTTGGCCCAAGATCAATTAAAGTTTTGGAATTTGTTGATTGTATTTTAAGCTTTCTGAATAATTTGAATATGAATAATGCAATTAAGTTATAAAAGAATAAATCTGGCGCCTAGGCATAACAAGAAAAATAATGACCCATGTTTTTTCTATTACCTTAAACTGTGTGTCCAAGCTAATCTGATCTCATCATTGTATTCTTTTTCAGGGTTTAATGCTTTTATTTTGTAATGGCCACTTGATTAGGACCATTGTCTAAGATATCACTAATTTGAGTGGTGTGAATGGTCCACAAAGCCAGATGGTACACTACTGCTCTTATCACTATTATTTTTCTTCTTAGGCCTTGCATAAAGAATATGCTAACTTTTGAACTGAATCTCAAAGATAAATCAAGCATTGCAGGAACCTCTTGTGACAGAAATTGACAGATAGTAGGAAACAGTGTCCATATGATGAGAAATAACCACCTAAATCCACATAGAGTTGATGATTAACCATCAACAAAGCTTCAGATACTGTTTAGTAAAATTTCCAAAGAATACACTAGGGTTAAGTAAAATGATTAACCCTACCCAGAAAAGTCCTAGATATATGTCTTGGGAAAGAATCAAAGTGTCTTCTGCATAGTATTTGGGACATTGAAAAGGAACAAGAGTCTCTGGATTGGATTCTGCAGGAAAGACCCCAAGATTCTGGGGCATTGGAGTAACATTGGAAGGCATTGTCAACAAAGTTCCAATGGCAGGACCCCATCTTCTGGTGATAATTTGACTGATAATCAAATTATAAGGGATGTAGCACATGAGGCCTACAACAGGATGCATTATAAAATATAGTTAGACCAGGAGAATATTTGGTTTTATTTGAGTAAAATATTTAGGGAGGACTCAAATCTTAAGAGTTAAACAGTGAAAATCCTCCAATATGTACCAAAATTTGACTAAGCAATACCACCTGGATTCATGGCTCCTATTCCATCTGCATCATCCAAAGAGTACTTTGTCCAGTACACAAAAAACCCTTGAGTGACTTATTTCTGTTGACCGTTCTGATAAACGAGGTTGTATCAAGTGACTCTCAGATTACGTCTATTTATCAGTATCAACTTGAAAAGGGAAATAAAATCTATCTGGTAAACCATAGCGGCAGTGACCCATTTCTGATCAACATTTTGATCAAGATCTGTCAAATTGGCTAACCTGGTTAACAGTTTTCCTGACTTTTAAGTCTTGCAACTAGGGCAAGTAATTCCAGGCATTATGAAACCTACTGTGACACCTCTATCCAGAAGCAGGTTGCTACCACACATCCAAAGAATTTGTATTCTAGATCTGCATTATAGTAAGCACAAAGTCTACAATGCCAAATGAGATGGTCCTCCAGGAATGTTGCTTCCGTTCAGAATGCTTTATTAAAGAAACTCAGGTAGAGTCTGAGTGCTTTGATCATCATCAGGATACAAGTGAGTGTAGTAATCTGTTTAGAGATAATTGTCACCATATGGCCAATTACTTACCATTTATTCATCATATTAGGAAGTTCAGGTTCAGGCTTGGGGTCCTTAACCACTTTCTTCCTGTATACTTACACCTTCTTTTTTCTAGTGATCACAATTGTGCATTCCAAGTTGTTGGCAATCTTTGTGTTTTGGTCTCTTAGGTTAAGTCCTTTGATATACCAATCTGGAGGTCCCTGAGGGCATAAATTTTTATTTAACTTCCATTCATTGGCTCTAATAATTTCAAGGCATCTTTATCAGCATTCTGATGTATTCTTAGGTGCTGTGTACCACTTACAAGTAAGAAGTCATTGTCTCAATTTAAATGTGGACAGGTTAGAAATTTTAGGGCCCTTTCCCAGTTCACTGTTCTTCCTGCTGCTGGGATTCTACATGTTCTTCCAGAAGCTCTCAAAGTCTCTTCTCTCACATGAATATTTAGTGTTAAATATGATCAATCAGGCCCATTTCTCCTGTTAATCTGGGCAGGTTGATACTAGGCATCTTAACCAGGGACGTTTTGGATGTACCTCATAAGAATTTACACAACTACTTGCTACCTTGCCACCAAAGTTCTGGAGAAGGAGACTATGTGTACCACAAACCACATTTTAGAATTGATAAAGATATTCAAAGCTGTAAACTTCCCAAAAATATTGAATCAATAGCACAGCCAAACATTAATCTTGTTGGTCATAGATTTTTGAAGTGTCTGTTCATTATCTTGGAGGTCAATATCCACTGAGTTAAAGTGAACTCTCAAGTGTCTAAATGTCTAGTCTTCCAGTTTAGGCATCAGACCATGTGGGGTCTTGAAAAAGACTTTCCAACACTTATCAAGGTTGTCTTTTCAATGTTAATCTTTACATTTGATGCTGATTGGTATTAATAAAGTATTTATGGCATACAATTAGCATTTTTTAGACAGTATTACCACAATAATGTTATCTTCAAAGACTATCATCCACAAAACTTCTTGGCTGGGGTGGATTAACCCCTTCAAATGCACTTTACCTGTTGCCAGTAACAGGTTAGTCACAAAGTTAAATAAAGATTAGGGATATCAGATCCCCTTGCTACAGTCTCTGATGAATAGTAATGTTGTCAGCCAGTATCAAGATTTACCTTTATACTGCTATCTTGAAGAATTTTAAGAACAACAAACAGTTATATTTTCCTATCACATAATTGAGTTTCAGAACAATCCAAGAACTTATCCTATCTCTCACTGTCATTTTTAACACTCCTCTTCAAATCATGGCCTTTACACTAATTTTAAAAATGAGTATTTATTTCCAAAGCTCACTGTTAAACCAATGCAGGGTTCAAAATTGGAACATATTATGCAAAGTTAGTTAAATTCAAGAAGCTTACTCTTTTCCTTGATCTTGCTGCAAAATCCCAAAATTGAACTTCAGACTGATTTATTTACTCCCTCTGGTTATCTTGCTCTTACCCAAGTTGCATCATCTCCCACCTCCACTTTAAGTCTTAATCCCTTTATATTTAACTCTCTACCTTAAGTTAGTAACTTATCACTTCTGCTATTTACCAAGCTGCACCTCAAATTTGAAGTTAATTAACTCAGGTTAGTTTTACATAAACTTATCTTTACCTCAATACTCAAGGAATAATAAATAGCTTGAGTTTTAACTCTCATTTTTAAGTTGAGATTGTTTGACTTGTACCTCAAAAAGGTATTTGTTAGGTTGTGTGGCCTGTTTTTTCTTCTTTTTGATAGCTTCATTTATTTCTTGATACCTTAGTTTTTACTTTGCACCATGATACAATTTGATTTCTTATATCAGCAACTAAGCAGCTTTTACAATAAAACTAAGACTTTAGTTTTTAATAGTTTTAATCCTCTGGTTAATGAAGACCAATTCCCTGATATTGAAGTTGTCTTTTTTAAATCACTCTTCTATTTTTAAAACTGGTCTTTATTTTAAGTTCTTAGGATTAATAAATTGGCTTAGCCCTTATTTTACTTCTTATAAGTTGTTAGGTGCCTTAATAAAATTACTTTTGCAAACTTTACCAATATTTTTATATTTGACTAAAATAATGTTTTGAGGTTAAAATCATTAGTTTAAAATCACTTCCCAAAAATGCTTCCAATCTTACACTCAGATCATCATTGACTATCACCCTAGCTTTCAAATTAAGGTACATGATTTTAATTCAGTATATCCACTCTTCTGATAGATTAACGACCTACATAATTTTATACATATATTCCCAGGATACCTGATCATACATCTTTTCCATGTCTAGAAACAGAAGGTAGCCTTGGTTTGATTTAATTTTTTAGAAGGTATTCTAGACCATGTGGATGTTGTCTTATATTGATCTCCTGTGCACAAACCCAAACTTTATTAGATGGAGTATCTCATCTGTCACATTCATCATCTTATTAGATAAAATCCAGATGAAGAGTTTGTAATCTGGTGTAAGGCCTTGCCCAAAATTAAACAAGATTATAAATAAAGGTGTACAGAGCTACTGGATTTAAATTTAAAAGATATAAAAATGTAGGTACAGTAGTTTTGAAAGATATGGCAACAAGCAAAAACAATTCAGATTTAAACAAAATGAACTCAGATTTAAGCAAAATTACAATAAACCAAAATCAATTGTAAATCAATATAAATTTGTTTATTTTTAATTTTGTTTAAATCTGAGTTCATTTTGTTTAAATCTGAATTGTTTTTGCTTGTTGTCATAGCTTTTAAAACTACTGTACAGTTTGCAGTAAAACCTTGAGAGAAACTGCCAAAAGCTTATAATTTGTGAAGTGTGGAAACAAAGTTTGTAAAAATCCCAAAATTATAATATATGACAAAGTATTCACTAAATTTTGAGTTGTTACAAGTGATATGTCAATGTTGGGAAAATCTCATGAGAATAATAAGTAATCACTATATACAAATTTTCTTTAAATTTTAAAACATTTGTAAATAAAGAAGCAGTTCACTGAGTTACCACTTCCATGGTAACAAAATTTTACTCTAGATTGATAAAACTTATCTGTGTTATTTTTTTGAAATAAGAAAAATGATTTAGATTTTAATAAAAATAGAATGTATAAATTTTATAAAGAAAAACAAAGTGATTTTGATAAACTGTTAAAAATGAATAACTAAATGTTAAAAGATAGAGTTGAAATTTTAGTTTTTCAAAATTGATTTTTAAAAGATTGAAGTATAATAAAAAGATAAATTTAAGTTTGAAGTTGAAAATTTAAGTAAATTTTAAAGATTGAGTTTTCTAAAAAAAGAAACAGGTAATTTTGGAGATTAATATTAAGTTTTAAATCTAAAATGTTTAAAATTAAGAAGTTCTAATCTTAAACAGGGGAAAAACTTAGAATTTTGGCTTAAGCCTACTCTTCTTTGTTGGGCTTATTTATATAGAAATTTAGGTTGCAACTGCAACAGAAGACATAAGAGGGGAGAGTTTGAGTAAACTTCAAACATAAGCAGAGCATGTGCAACAGTTTTGAAATTAAGAGATAACCAAGGTGGTTACATAATGTTTGAGATGTAACTGACATTTTGCTTTTGACATCAAGCAAGAATCAAGCATCAAAAAGGGGAGGGGTTTAACTCAAAATTACTAACTTAAAAATTCAAAATTTAAAATTCATAAAGGAAAATCAATTTCTGAACTTTAAAAGTCAAAATTTAAGCTTGAAGCATGTCATCTGGATTTAAAAAAGAGATAGGTCTCCAGTTTTTGACATTGTTCCTGAAGCCTTTTTTTGAAAAGCAGACATATTGTCACCTTGTTTCCCTATAAAAATTGGGTTCTGGTTTCCAAGACAAAATTGAAAAGGCAAATTGAATTAGGTGCTAACAAGTACTGGATTGGTTTTTACATATCTTCTAGGACATCATCTGGACAAGATGCTTTCTCATTTGGAACTTCCTTTATTGTAGCTAGGGTCTCCTTCAGTGTGAGTGAACTCAACACTTTTTTCTTCATAATTGCACTTCTTGAGTTCAGAGCTTTCTTCTACTATCAGCCAAGTTGTAGCTGCTTTGTTCACTGGTAAGCGGGAGTACAACATTTTATAATTCTCATTAATCTTCTCTTTAATTATATTTATCTTTAGAATTCTGTCTATCTCCCACATTTAATTTGGTGAAAGGATATCTATGTTTTCTCTGAGCCAGATTACAGACTCCATCTTTTTTTGTTCAAAGATACACTGAAATCTGTATGTGGTGTTTGTTATGTGTCTCTTCTCAATGGTACTCTGGAGATTCTTGATCTTTCTGTGAAGGACATTAAACTTCAGAATGACTGTCTTGGCTTCTTTCTTATACTTTTGCTCATGTTTTTGTACCCTTTTATCTTGAAATTCTTTTATATCCTTTAGAAAGTGGGTATAAGCTACTGTAAATTCAGAACCTAAAGGTAAAAATGCGGGATTGTCAAATTCTTTTGAGTGAACTCACCAACTTAATGGAGTAATTTTCATCCCAGAACAACTTACTTTTTATATAAAATGATGAAAAATATTCCAGTAAGTTGGTGAGTTCACGCAAAAGAATTTGACAATCCCACATTTTTACCTTTAGGTTCTAAATCTACAGTATTAGATATCATTTTAGATAAAAATCCACATAGAACTAGGTGATTGATGGGCTCATTAGTGGACCCTCTGTCACCCAGCTAACTGAAGCCTCTACTTCTGCTTTTCATTTCAGATTTTAAAACATTAACAGTTGTATCACTCATATATGGTTCAATATTCCAATAAAACCAGAGTCCTAATCAATGTTGTCAGGATTTTGGGATATTGACTAATTAACATATTCAACTAATTATTGCAGGCAGCTGTCAATCACTCTTTGGAATGGTTTCAACAGAACTATGCAGGCTGCAGGATCAATAGATCAATGACCAAATCATATACTGGCATCAGCAAATTCATGCATTGAAATTAATTAATGGAACATGCAATTACTGCTCATTAATTAGTTTACCTCAACAACTACCTCAAACATGCTTCTCATAATAATTACTATTCTAATATTTAATTATATCCTATAACAAGGGCCATCACATGGTCTGTCATCTGAAACACTTCTAGAAGAGTCCAAAATGGACTGGGCTGTCAGGCCAAACACTTTAAGATAAAGGCTTTGAGTCTATTGTATTAGAGTAGCTCTGATTAAGTGAAACAATCATCTCCATGAACTAGTGGCCAACCACTGTGTCATGCCCTGCCCAAAGGGCAGGCTCTTTAGTTCATATTTTATTTATTTTTGCTCTGCTTAATCTCTCTTTGTTTTTAAATATTGAAATTTTAAAGTAAGAAATTAATAATTAAGTATTTTAACTTAATTTACCTTGTTTTTAGGCTGATTTGCATTTGAATTGCTGTTGTTGTTATTATCTTCCTTATTCCCACCTATTCTATTAGCTTAATTATTTCTACTTCAAAGTTAGAGTATTTCAGACTTTACTTACTTTTTGAATCTCCTGTTTACGTTGTTGCCACTCTTCCCCAGCTTCACATTGCTGATCTGCAGCTTCTTCTGTTCTTTTGGGTTTCCCCTTCTCCTCCAGGTTATGTTTCTATTTTTACCCAGTTGCCCCTTCTCTTGGGAGTTGCTCTCCTCTGCCTATCATTGTTCAACTGGATAAACCTTGCCTATAAATAAAGAGCTTTTGAAGAGTAGGTGTTAAGACAAAATTCTAAGTGATTTCTTCCCTTCAATCTTTTACCCATTTTTAAACTTCAGATTTTAATTTTAAGAATTTAAATTTTTAAGTAATTAGTTCTAAAGTTTCTTCTTTTTTTCCTAGTTAAAAAATGAAAGTTGAAAAACAACAAGCCTTAGGCTTGTTATATCCATTATTTTCCATTAATGAATCTTTTAATAGTTACATGTACCAGTTTGCTGATAGAAAATATCCCAATATTGACATTTCCTTAGTTACAAATTGTTCATTATTAAATACCTTGTTTTATCTTCTCTGTTTAGGATTCTTAAATTCTATCACTCCTTTTGTAACCCAGTAAAAGTTTTTAGCAGGATTATGTAAAGTTATATTACAGACTGTACCTACCTTTTTATACCTTCTGAATCTTAACCCTAATAATTTACATACTTTAGTTTATAACCTTACAACATTATGGGCAAGACCTTACACACTGGCTAGCTAGCCCTGGAAGTGGCCCAGGTAGACAGAAAGGATACCAATATGTGGAAAATGTCAAGCAAGCTTCTGTAAAAACCACCTCAACAAGGATAGACCTCCTGCTGTGTTGCCCTAATACTACTTAGTCTCTTCTAGTGTTGTGAGCTAACTCAGATAAAACGCAGGCAGGCAGGTTGCCTTAAAGCCAATCCATTAGAATAAAAGACTGATGATTCTGTATTAACTTGATTATTGATCCAAGTAATATTTCCTTTATATGATCCTCTCTTAGGCTTTATTAGTAGAGCAAAAGATGATACTGTTGTCATACAGTATTAATTCCTATAGTAAAATATAGAGACAACAACTTATGAACTTATATCCAGAAGTAGGAAGAACTGTCCCAAATCTTCCAGGCCTTGGGCCTTGTCAGACTTTCTACTTCTGATGACAAATAAATATTCTGGGCAAAGGTTACGCCAAAGTCACAGGTTCTCTGTACTTTCCTAATGTTAGAAGACTTAGGACATATTCTGATGGATGATAAAATACCATGGTCCACAATTTTCTGATAAATTTATACAATGTGATGGTTCAAAATACGGGCTACCTGAACCTTTGACCCTGTGAATTTCTCTGCTATGTTGCCTGTCACCAGAATGTGATCCAGTCTAGCACCAGAAACCAGAAACCACTCAATGTACTCTTATCTTGTAAGCTGAGTCAGGTCTAAGTCTTCATTATCAATTGTCTTCACTACTTTATTATTATCAAGAAACTTCTTTATCAGAGCTGTTGATGGATGCTGTCTCATTCTGCATGGATAAGTGTCTTTCCTGTTATTTTTATATGCATTAAAGTTATCCAGGAATATTGTCTTCATTGATAGACCCAATAATGCTATAACATTTCATCATTTCTTATCAATCTTACTTCCTGGTTCAAGGTAAGTCATAAAAATTGTCAATTCTCTGTTTTTTAGTGTCTTTCCCACTTACAATCAGTATTCTGCCCTCCAGATGAATATCCACATACATCATGGATAAATTGTCTCTCAGGGCAACTATTGCTACATGATCTGTCCATAATTCTTTCATTATACATTTTTTTGATCACACATGTGAGGAAGGGTTCAGTGTAAATATTAGTTTTTGTGTGAGTCTATACTCTGGTTTTTAATAAGTATAATTAGGTCAATATGATTGTTTGTTTTGATGTAGTGCAGCTTCTCCCATCTTAGTTGTAATGTGGAAAACTTCCTCACATTAATGATAGCAATCCTGTACTTTCTTGCTAAGAAACCTGGGGTTGGAATAGCTCCTGATATTGCTCCTCAAAAATATCAAAGTTACTTTCACTTATGAAACTTATTTTAAACAAAAAGTTAGTAAAAGTTCTATTGAAAACAGAAAAGAAATATATTTCCAGAGTATTAATTTGATTTAAGTGTGTGGTCCTATTTGAGACATTCTCTCAGACATAAATGGCCAAATTTAGAAGCACATACAATGAAAATAATTATGTAGTTCCCTGAATAGATTTAGGTGGATTCACTCCTGAAATCCACTATTCCCAATTTGAGTCCCAAAAATAATCAATATTTTCAAAAAAAAACAGCTGTTTTGTGTTTAAAAATATCACTTTTGTGACTAAACCTCATGTGTTATCTGTTTGTATCATTTTTTTACACACTCATTATCACATTTGAGGTAGATTGCTTCAGAATGTGACTGCTTTGTTTTTGGTTTGAATATGGGTTACTTTTTTTAACTGTCTCATTCCTGAGATTCAGTATTTTGCTTTGATTTTTTTTGATTGGCTATTTTTTCCAGACCTAGATAAATGAAAGTTTTATTGAGTAAACTATCCTTTAACTGGTTTCAATTGAAGTTTTTTGTGTGACAGAACCTATGTGTTCTAAACTGAATAATATTTGTTTACATCAAAGGGTTTAAAAACTACTATACCTGATCCTTGCATTATCACTTTGATAGATCAGATAGCCATGTTACAAGGAGAAATTTCCTACCTGTGTTAGCAACTCTCTGATCAAGAATACTCTTCCTCAGATTCAGAAGGCAAGGCTTATGATGATGATGGAAATGGCACAGAGATTCATGGATGCTGCCCTGAGTTAGAAGAGCAGCCACATATTAATTGTGCCCTTGTGCTGTACAACTTGGCTTATGTGACTAATGAAGTTGAAGATAGGCAGGAGGCTTTAGAAAGAGATGTTCAAGGTCTATATGAGAGAGAGGGGCTAGACTGACAAAGTCTGGCTCCCATACCAGCGGAACCATTCACCAGGATGCTAAAAAACAAAAGACTGTAATGGCCTCTCTAAGAGACCTCCAGGTGGAGGCAGTGCAGGACAGGGGGAAGTAGGAATTCAAGCTATAACCAGGGCACCTTTCAGAAGCCAAAGAGATTGATTCTCAGTGAGGCAGGAGTCTGTATCCTCAGGGTAAAATTGTGACAGGGGCAAGTTGGTGTGATTCTTATGGGATAAAAATTTTAGTCTCTGTCTGGTTTTTAGAGGGGGAGACCTCAGCATCTATTTCTTGAATAGGATTAAAATTCTCAGGATAAGGTCCCATCAATGCAGATTTCACAAACAAGTTCACAATGAAGGGAGTCTGGATGAGATGTGAAAGAGGTTTAAGATCAACCCAGGATTAGTAACTGAAATGTGGGCTTCTAGAAAGAGTCTTCCCCATAAATCCAGAGAAGTAGTCCACAACAACAGGAATACAGGCACCAGGGCTAACACCAAAAATTTCAGAAAGGGAGACATCATTCAAGATTTATTCAGCAAAAACTACAGGTAGGCAGACCAAGGGAACAGATGGTCACAAGAAGCTGTAGGTTTGGGTTAAAGTACAAAATTGAACTTTTTTGCACCAAGCTAGAAGATTCAAATTGGATTTGAACTAACCTCAATCTGTTTTCAACAAAAAAAACACAGGCATGCAGGCAGAAGATCAGGCCAGAGGGAAGAAGGAGACAATAGGCAGGAATTAATCAGATCAAAAATTGTTATTATCAAAATAAAGAAAAATGAAGCTCAAATTAAGCTTTGAAAATCAGGACTTTATTTTACCAATTGAGAATTGGTAAGCAAGGGATCTGATGGCCCTTGACTCCTTTTTATGCAAAGAAAGGGATAGATGGCAACAGGGGGTTTTGGGAGGGGGGTTTGGTAGGCAGCCAGAGGGAACCAATTAGTTGGGGCAGACCAATTTTCAAATGGTCCAGACCCAAATATAGTTGGGGCAACTGGGCAGGGTGGGGCAGTTAACAACCTGATTAGCTAAAGCAAAACTCCTCAGGAAACAGGTTTAATGTTTTAATTGCTGGCCAAAATTGATGTTACAACAATTATGCTCTTATAAGAAATTCTGCAGATCAAGAGACCACCAGGCCAGAAGAATTAATTGGCCAAGATTCTAATATGCACAGAAAGTTACAACCAAATATTCCATGCTGTGGGACAGCCAGACCTAATGAATCTGGGAGGTTAACATCTCCATATTGGCTTGCAAGTTGTTTTAGATAAGATCTAAACCAAGAAAGCAGAAAATTCAATAATATCATTGTCCCCTCCCTATTTGGGGGAGATTCTAAAGGTGAAGGGTTTTTTCTGGAGAAAAAGGCACTACAAACTGCTAATTGGCAGTGTGCACAAGATCTTCTAGGCTACACTGGGGTTGCGCCTAAACGCAGCCCCTCTTTTTGGTTGGTCTAGAGAAAATATCCCTATCCAGAGCTAATGGGCCCCCTGAAACTTTACCAAAACCCCTGACCCTGTAGCCCAACCATCCGCAAGATTCTGTTGTTGCTACTAACACCACCTGCACCAAGCTTTTCAGAGGATTATATAACTCTGACAGGTTTGGTGAAATCCATGGTTCCCAATTCTGGCCCTACTCTCTGCTTGAAATATACTTCTCTTATACTATCTAGTTGGTCCCTATCCTGGGTCAGGCTCTGCCCTCTGGCCCAAAAGTCATACTGTTTATGTCAAATAGCGCCCTGCCCAGTAATTGGTACCATGCCACATAGCTGAGTGCCTATAATCATTGGTTGGATATGCTACTTGGTTAATATTCAAAAATCTTGACGCATATAAATCACTTCATGATCAAGCACTTGAGTCCACATCCCATACCAAAAAAATCTTTAAAAAAATAAGAAACTGATGCTGCTTGTTATTGCCGGTGAAATTTGTATTGGCTGTATGGCTGTAAGCTTAGGAATAAAAAGTAAGGACTAGCAATAAAGATAAATAAAATTAGGAAACAAGAATAAAAATAAAACAGATGTATGATCTAATACATCAACAGGTATGATATAAGCCTTTTAATTGATTGGCTGGCTGCCAAGGGCGCAGAGAAAAATATCCTTCAGAGTGGGCATAAAACTCTTCAACTGTCTCTGCTGGATGGTTATGAGCCCTGACCTACAGCAAGTCATATAAGGTCTTGAGATCAGCTAGAGTGCCATGCTTGACATCTTGCTTGAGCCATCCAGAGGCCTCCTCAATCAGGTTTACAAGCATAGAGTATGCCAGGGAAATAAGAGGTACATAGTCCCTTTAGTCAATTGCTTCCGCCCTAATCCAGGCCCAGTACTTATAATCAAGGATTTACTCAGAAAATCAACCACCTTGCCAAGTCTTAAACTATTCAATAGAATAATGTTAGTAAGCCTTGGGCTAGTGCACCTGAGGTGCTCTTGGACCAACCAGAAAAATGATATGAAGGTCCCAATGCTATGGAATCACTTTTTTATTTGATATACTTTGGTACCTTTTAGACAGCGGAGTGCCACCATATAATAGGTGGTGGAGTGTACTGATGCACACCTGGATACCCTGTCCTTGACACCTTTGGGGGCATAGCCATACCCATTTTACATGGATGATGCAAAAGCTGATTTGTTGATTTAAAAGGATTTGGATGCTCCTCTGTCTTTGAGAGCAATGCAAGTCTTTCATATTTTTTCAGGTCTCAATACTGGATGGACTGTTTTGATTATAGGTAGATAAACTAAGTTTTTTAGAGGGAACCTTAGCCCCTTGACCACACAAGAGTAAACGGAAATTAATGCATCTATGTCAAAAGTTGTCTTAACCATAGTCTGTATATTTTCTAGCTCAAGATGACAGTCTTGGCTTTTCCACTGGGATATAGCCCATTTGTGCTCATTATTAAGAAGGGTAGAGAAGCTACTAAGTTTCTTCATTAAGATGATTTGGTTGGTGTTGAGATACTGGTTAAGTAGCTTATTAGAAAATTTTGGATTTACTCTAACAATACCTGCAGTCTTCTTGCATTCACTGGTATCTTGTATCAAATTGACGAGGATAAGACACTTTATTTTGGGCAAAAGCATATATATGAGCTTTTTGGGTTTGAAGGAGTCAGGATCCTGTTCTGAAACTGGCACATGTGGCATAGGCACTTTATTGTAGAAGCTATGACCTTCTTCAACACCTGCTTCTCTTGTAATGTTTTTTAGTACTGGGACTCTCTGTTGTTATTACCTTTGCTTGCATAAGGCTTGTGGCTAGTTTCAAGTACTGGTTTAGCTTTTAAGATCATAACTTACATAGATGACTCCTGGAAGTAAACAGGCAAGTATACAAAAGAAGTGAGCTCAAGTTTCTTGTTGTTTACCACCTTGGATGTGACAACTTTGGTGGCCTGTCTTGATAGCTTGGGAGCCCTGGGATTTATATCCTTCTTCCTCCTAGTCTGTTCTTACTGGTGATAAGGAGCCTTTTTGAGGAAGCTTCAAATATAAAAGTAGGAAGAGAAGAAGTATATTTTTTGGATAATACTTTAGACTTATATAGCTTTAGCTCTGGCGGGATTTAGTTGGATCAAACCAAGGGGCTGGTCATGTGCTGGATGGGTTCAAGTTGCTGGATACCTGGACAGTCATGTGATATTGATTTGGTGCCATTTTTGGTATGTCAAATGGTATATTGGAAAGGCACCAAATCAGGCAATTACTGGATATTAGGTGCAATGGCAATAGCCAGAATACTTGTACATCCAGACCCTTGACACACCCCTCCCTTAAGGGGTTACTTGGGTACATCAGGAGGGGGCTTTGTCTTGATGGCTGCTGCCTGATGTTCCTGGAGTTGTTTATTAGTGGGCACCAACTGGATTGAATGTTCCCCTTTGCTAGGGCGGAGGCAAGATCTGTGATACTTTTTGGTGATGGGCTCTTTGGCACCCTGGAACTTAACCAGGTAGGTGTTCCTATCTGGTCAGTATCTGATTCTTCTTCCTGGTCCTCTGTGTACTGAGTCTAGCTTCTTTCTGTTCCCAGCTAGGACCCAGACGGGGGAGTTGATGGGAAGTGGGTCCTCTGTTGAGGTTACCTTTTGGGCTTTGAGTCTTTTTGTTTCTGCCAGTTTGGCTTTGAGGCGTATGTGTTGTAGAGCTGGTTTCTGTTCTACTGTGGGAGGCTTCCTTGGGGGGATCTTCACATACGGCTGATTATTGTGGGTGACTATTTCTGGCTTGTACCTGTATGTTAGCTCAAACAGTGAGTAGCCTGTACCTTGATTGGTACAAACCCGGGATACTAGTAAGGCATGTTTCACATAGAGTGGCCATGTGTCTTTGGCTTTGCCATCCATTGTTTTCTCCAGGGCTCTGATAAGGCTGCCATTCAGGCTTTCAACTCTGCTGTTAGCCTGTGGCCTGTAGGGCAAGGTTGTGAAGTGTTTGATGTTCTTTGTTTTTAGATTGTTGTTTATTATGTGGCCTGTTAGCTCTCTTGCTCCATCTGTTATGATGTAGTCTGGAGTGCCGTAGTCTGCTATGATTACTTTATTGATGAATTGATTTATTGTTTCCACCTTGTGATCTTTTGTTGCCCAGCAGATGGGCCAACATGTGGCAAAGTTGATGGCTACAATTAGGAAACATTGATTTGTTTTGGTTTCTGGGAAGGGTCCCACTACGTCCAGTCCCCAAACCTTAAATGGTTTGAGATCAGGTGCTGGGTTAACTGTTGGCTGTGGTGCCTTGGTGCTGGTGTATTTTTCACATACTGTACACTTTTTTAGAACATTGATTATGTCTTGCTTCAGGTTGGGCCACCATGCTATCTCTTTTAATGTGAGATATAGGTTGTTAGCCTTTGTGTGTCCTAGCAGACAATGGTGTCTTAATATAGTGTTGACTCTTTGTGTAAGTGGGATGTATGGAATGTGTTTATCCTTGATGATTTGGTATACCGTGCCATTTGATATGTGGAAATTTTTTTCATTCTTTACTAGTGTATCATGGGTTAGTTGGTGTGTGGAGGGATCCTTTCCTTTTGTCTTGTACTCAGTGTTGTATAGATTGGGCCAGTCAGGGTCCAGGTGGTCAGGGTGATCCTCTCTTGGTTGGCATAGCCTAGAGAGAGCATTGGCTGTGACCAGCTCTGCCCCCTTTTTGTATTGGATGTCCAGGTTAAACTATTCTAGCAAGGACATCCATTTGGCTTGGCGCTGTGCGAGTGCGTTCTTAGTTTTGAAATAGATTAAGGATTTGTGGTCAGTTAGTACTTGGACGTTTAAGTGTCCTTTGAGATAACATCTCCATTTCTTGCATGTGTGATATATTTCTAGCAATTATTTATCATGTATTGGGTACCTTTGCTCAGTGTTTGTTAGCTTTCTGCTTTTGTAACATACTGGCAGGAAATCTTGCTGCCCTGGCTGGTGGATGCGTAGGACTGCGCCAATGACGGTGTCACAAGCGTCTGACTCAAGCTTGTAGCACCTGTTGTTATTAGGGTATTACAAGATTGGTGCTTTGATCAAAGCTTTTTTTAATAGCTGGAAATTCTTGTTACATTCTGGAGTCCAGATGAATTTCTTTTTGGCATTACCTTTGGTTAGGTCATTGATTGGCGTGGTGAGCTTTCTGCATTCTTTGATGTATTTCCTTAGGTAAGCTACCATACCAAGAAAGCATCTTACTTGTTTCACAGAGGTGGGGTGTTGCATGTTATTTATGGCTTTTATTTTATCTGGGTCTGCTTTGATGCCACTGTCAGAGACAATGTGGCCCAAGAACAGGAGTTCCTTTTCCATAAATTGGCACTTACTAGGCTTAGCGTATAGCTTGTGCTTTGCAAGTCAATTGAGTG
Source organism: Entomophthora muscae (assembly GCA_014839935.2). Lineage (NCBI taxonomy): Eukaryota > Fungi > Entomophthoromycota > Entomophthoromycetes > Entomophthorales > Entomophthoraceae > Entomophthora > Entomophthora muscae. The sequence goes on from QTSX02005834.1 coordinate 81,611, forward strand.
TCTTGCAGACATGCGTGAGGTGTTCCTCTTTTGTTTTTGAAAATATGATGATGTTGTTGAGGTAGTATAATGTGTTTGAGAGTCTTTTTAGCGCCTGGTTCATCATGGTGACAAATGTTGCTGGGGCGTTTGTCATCTCAAAATTCATTACTTTACATTCAAACGACCCAAATTGCGTGCAAAACGCGGTCTTTGGTATGTCTTTCTCTTTAACTTCAACTTAGTTATAACCAGATGTGAGGTCAATTTTTGAGAAAATTTTTGCTTTGGAGATCCTTGCAAATAAGTCTTCTATGAGGGGAAGTGGGTATTTATTTTTTACTGTACTTGTGTTTAGTGCTCTGTAGTCAGTAACTAAGCAAAGAGATCCTTCTTTCTTCTTTACAAAGAAAGCTGCTGCCCCCCACAGGGATTCAGACAGACAGATGAATCCTTTGGCTAGATTGTCCTTGATGTGGGCTTTAAGTGTTTGGGTCTCCATGGGAGAGAGTCTGTAGAGGGGTGCAGGTTTGGGCATGGCTTTTCATAAGTTGATGCCATGTTTGACCTCTTGTTTGGGGGGTAACTCTGTGATTTCTTCCTTGAATACATGAGTGTATTCATTTAGTAGTGCCGCAAGTTCTGGGCATTGGATCTTTTGTGTTTGTATATTATTAAATTTGGAGTACCTCATTATGTGAAGGGTACTGTATTTGGTTAGGTGTTCAGATTCATCTTGATTTATGACTTGAACAAATATTGTGTCTCTTAGAATGAGGTCATTGGGTTCTTTGAGAATGTTGAAATTGACTCCATTGTGTTTTATTGTCATGGTTTTTGTGTTCCAACATATGCTGGGGTTCACTTGGGTGAACCAGTCCATGCCTGCTACAATGTTGTAGTTTATGTTGTTTATGACAAGTCCTTTAATGGACTTTTGTATACCTTGGAGGTTAATTCTAAAGGGTGTTGTTTTGCCTTTGAGCAGAACTTTTGACTTGTCTGCCATTCTAGTGTATTTAAAGTTGGATTTGACAGCTGGTATTTTGTACTTGGTTACAAAAGATTTGCTAACCATAGTGTGTTGTGTGCCAGAGTCAAATAAAATTTTATGTGTATGAGATTTGTATGTGCATGGATAGACAAGAAGTTGTGAGCAATCTTTAATTTTTACGTTCATAAAAATGGAGGATTGCGGGACATGTGGGATGCAAGCAGCAAAGTTCGTGCCTTGGTACAGTTTCTTGTCAAGTTGGGGGGAGACAGGGGTACTTAAGCCTGTTCCCCCTCCTCTTTTCCCTGTTCCTCTGTTTTGAGACCTTTGAGGTCAGAGAATGTGGGGTCAGATTCATAGCAGGTTGCTACTTCAGCGTTGTTAACTTTGGCGGTGTCCTCTTTCTTGGGACAGGAGCAGTTTGCACTTTGGCTACAATTACCATTGTTACAATTGGAGTTGCCATTGCTATGATTGGTATTTTGGCGTTTATTGCCATTGCCGTTTTCTCTGCCATTGCCGTTTGAGGAGCTGTTGCTGTTGTGTGCAGCATATTCCATGTTGGCGTGTTTTTCAGCGTGCTTGGCTTCAGCAATGAGCGCAGGCATGGAGGTATTTGCTTCTGGGCGGATGAGGGCAGCAACAGAGGGTTTCATTCTGTTGATGAATGATGCTCTGGTATGTATGTTGTCAGCTTGTGCTGGGTTTTGAATTTTACAGTGTATTTCCTCAAATTTGTTGGTGCAAGCTGCAATAGTGGTCTTCTGAGGAAGATCACTGAGCTGTATTGCAATGTCTTGGAGAGATTCAGTGACGCAAAAATTGTGGGTGATGTCCGTTTTGAACTCTTCCCAGTTGTCAAGCTGGTTGTCAGTTTGTGAGTCAACCCAAATGGCAAACCAGTTAGCTGCGGCCTTGTATAGGCGCTTGCTGGCTTCCTGGACCCATTTTTTGTGGGGGATGCGGCTGGCGTGGAGTTTGGCGGCTGTGTGGTCTAGCCAGTTGATGATGTTTTCTTTGTTTTTAACAAAGAACTTGTCAATACCAATGTACTTGGTGTTGATAATTTCACCTGTGTTAGGTGGTTGTGCGTTTGTTTGTGGTTGTAGAGAGCAACTGTATTGAATTATCTTGGTGCATGCTTTGGGCATGACCAGACCTTCAAATATGGTGCATCCACTAGAAATATCTTCATTGATGTCATGGGTGCAGAAGTACGTTTTCCAGGTATTCTGGGATGTGGCCTGGTTGAGTACGTGGGCAAAGGTGGGCAGGTTCTGTTCAGTCATTTTCTCTTTCATTGGCGTGGTCAAAAACTGTAGTGCTACCAGTGATAAGGAGTGTCTTTTTGGGGAAGCTTTGAATATAAAAGTAGGAAGAGAAGAAGTATATTTTTTTGGATAATACTTTAGACTTATATAGCTTTAGCTGTGGCGGGGATTTAGTTGGATCAAACCAAGAGGCTGGTCATGTGCTGGATGGGTTTGAGTTGCTGGATACCTGGACAGTCATGTGATATTGGTTTGGTGCCATTTTTGATATGTCAAATGGTATATTGGAAAGGCACTGAATTGGGCAATGACTGGATGTTAGGTGTGATGGCAATAGCCGGAATACTTGTGCATCCAGACCCTTGACACTGGAATGGTAGTTGTGTCTGTGAAACCTTGTGTTATCCACTGTTAATTTGCCACCTTCCTGAGTGAGCACTTGTGTTATGCTCACTCAGGTTTTTGACTCATGAGGACGTCCCCAACCACAGTGCTTACTGGCTGCATTGTTTTTTGTTGTTGTAGTCCTTCTTTTTTACTTTATAAAAAAACCCTAAATCAAGCTGAATCAATTTCAGTCCTGGCTTTATGAGGTTCTTTTATCTGTATAAGGTTATCATATTAGGGCAACCTCCAGAATTAACTCATACAGAATGGAACATCCTCCATGTTGACAATTCTCAAAAATATTTTTCTTATTTTCAATATTAAAGATTATTTTTTTCTTGATTAAATAATTGACACTGATAATAGAAGCAATGTTTGATTTTTATTTTGAGCTTTTAATTGAAATTATAAAAGATAAAGCAAAAACAATTTCTGGAATTGTTGACATGGAGGATGTTCCATTCTGTATGAGTTAATTCTGGAGGTAGCCCATATTAGAATACACACCACACAGCCTCCAGCTTATAGGTTTGTATAGATTCATTAGTCATTTTGGGGTGTACATAGCCTACTGTAGAGCCATTAAATTAATTCTCATTTGATTATCCCAGATTTTATGCCAAAAGTAGATATTTAGCACAACATTTTTATGATTATGTTTCATATTATGTGTCTTATTTTAGATAGCTTGGTATTATCCTTGTGTACATCTTACTTTACAAAATATCAAGTGGGTTTTTTTGTGAATTGGCTTGCCACTGTGCTTCATTTTTGGCTTGAGATTTGATCAACTGCAACTGAGTTTATTTTGTCACTGATTTACATGGTAAACATATGTGTCATTATTTGTTAGATTAATATGTTTCCTATTAACTGTGCTACTTTACACTTTAAAATTTTGTTTTAATTTTCTTATCAATAAATTTAAATAATTACAACAATTTTATCAAAATAAATATTATTTAATCCTTATAATATAAAAACCTAAATTAAAATTTCTATTTTCTACTTACAGCTTAATTAAACTGTATTAAAGATTAGTAACAATCTTATTTCATATACCATTATTTCTTGAAAGCTGATTAGTACAAAATGACATCATTCTAAAAAGAGCAACATAAAAATACAATAAAACTAATATGATGCTTTTTGTTGGAAATTAAATTGTTGCCTAAAATCTTAGCTTTTTTAAAAATATTTAATTTAAAATATAATAATTTTTGAATCCCTCTTTTTAAAAAGAGGCAGATAGCTTTTTTGCATACTTAATAAATAAATATTAAATAATTTTAGGGCTATTTTAGAAAAAATCTAGTAAAAAGTTAAAAAACTAAAGGTAAAATTAAAACCAAACTTTTATTGAAATTCCAGTGATTTTATTTAGCATAAGTAATTTATTCTTAAGTTAAATTTTATAGAAAATATATAATAAAAACTCGTAAGAGAGCAAAAGTTTTTCTTTCAAATTCTTAAGTATTTAATATCAATAAAATAGCTTTATACAACTATTTAATAAAATTATATTTTTATACTGTATGCTAGAGATAATATGTATAAAAAATTCAAACATAAAAAAGAATGTATCAAAATCTTGCTTTATTTAATTAAATTTTATAAAGGTTGAAATTTATTTAAACTAAATGGAAAATGATCTTAGTCATTGTATCTATAAAAATAAGATACAACTTTAATTATACAAGCAAATATTTATATGTGATTAAAAAATAACATTTTTATTTTGACAGATTTAAGATATATAAAGTTCATTTTTTAAGAACTGTTAAAAGTTATGATAAACTTGAGTTTATTTAAAACAAAAGATTTTTGAGTTGGTTACTAGAAGTAAGCTAAATAATAATTTATACTTTAAATTTAGTTTACTGATTAAAATATCATACTTTAAGAGTTAATTAGCATATTTTATTTCAAATAATAATTTTATAAGCTTACATTCAAAGCCACTTCAAGATAATAAATTGGCATTGAAATGTAAAGTTGCAGCACAATTCTGAAAGCTGAGTTAAGGGCTTTCTAATGATACTAGTTTGAGCAAGATTGAAGTACTATTCGCCAAAATATCAACAGTTAACCAGAATATAAAAAGGGTAAATAAACAATGATATCAGACTTCAGGGGTGATATTGATAAATTAGGGAGATTAGTTGGGGGTCAGTTGGGGATTTATGCCTGTAGTGCAAAAGCTCAGCTAACATGGTATTTAAACAGCTCAACTTTAGAGAAATTTACTTTACAATCCACACCTTTACTCCTCTCTGATAACTGCACATCTATTTCCAAGCAAGAACTGCCTGAACCAAGCCAAGGAACCCAACCACTATCATTATGGAATCTATCAAGTTTGCACCTCAGATGACACCCTTCTTCTCACTGGGGGCTTCTACTAAGAGAGAAAGAATCTCTATGCTTAAACAAGCATTTCTTTTTACTGCTGGCAATGATCTTAACAGCTTTGTTGAGCATTTCTTATTAAAAACAGAGTTTGGAAAAAGTACCTTCTTACCTGTCATAAAAAATTCTAAGACAGATAATTTCCTTAACAACCTAAAGGAATTGATGTCAGAGTCCCCTGCCAAGCACCTTCCTTCCCTAAGAGCATTGGTTACATCAAGCTACAGTTTGAAAGAGCTTTGGGATTGTGGATTTAAAATGACAAAAAATGAGTATTCATATTCTAAAAAAATAAAAAATGCTAAAAAAGTATCATTAAATTCAAAAAATAAAAAAGGAAAAAATGATTCAGTAAAGAAAGAAAACATAAAAAATATTTTAAAAAAGTATATTAAAAAATTCATTTCCAACCAGCCAATTCACTAAAAAGTCCCCTGAATTAATTTATGAAGAATTACAAAAAGAATTGAGTGAATACTCAACTAAAATAAAATACTCATTATTGAAAACAAAAAAAGAAATTTACGAAGATATGAAAATAAAAAACAATATTTCTATTTCACTTTCCACTTTTTATAAGCTTATTCCTAATAATATAATTAAAAGCAAAAAGCAAACTGATATGTGTAACATTTGCAACTTAAAAAAGTCATTAGAAATGAAGAAAAAGGATTTGAGTATAAAGAAGTTGCCATTGCCTAAATCTATTAAAGAAAATTTGGAATCTATTGACCTACATGAAAAGTTTTATAAGCATCAAAATAAAGAATATATTAGTGATATAAATAAGCTTGATGATAATTCATGTGTTATAGTAATAGACTACAAAGAAAACTTTAAAATAGGTGGGGGTCCTATAGAGACAAATAATTGTTTTTATGAGAAAATACCTATTTCTTTATTAGGATTTGCAATTGCTTTTAAAGAAAATGAGAAAATTAAATATGAGTATCATGACTTTTTATCTGAAATTTTATCTCATGACTCTTTGTTTTCAGGTCAGTGTTTGATAAGTCTGTTTAAAAATAATAAATTTAAGAATATTAAAAATATTAAAGTTTGGACTGATAATGGTAATCATTTCAGATCCTATGAATTCTTATATTATTGTTTTAAAGAGGTACCTAAAATTATAAAAGGAACAATTAAGTTTAATAGATTTGTTGAGTGTCATGGCAAAAGTATTGTTGATGTTCATTTTGGTGCATTATCTAAAATATTTAAACAAAAGGAAAATGAGATGTATATAAAAAATATAAATGATCTCAAAATGGTTTTTGAGAGAGAGGAAGAAAGAAAGGGTTTATATGAGACACTTGTAAATAGTTCAGATGTTTCCCAAAAAACCTTTTTTCACATCTATGATAGAAAATCTAGGCCTAAAAAAAGCTGGCTTGAAGTCAAAGCATTTTATGTTAATCTTTCATATTTAATGAAAGATGGTGAGCTGTATGTTTCACCTTTGACATTTGAGGATGTTAAGGAGTACTCCAAAATAAATTATTGTGCAAAGTTCTGCACAGATGACAGAGAAACAAAGAGAGCTGATACTACTAAAGGATTAGTAGGACATGTTCATGAAATTGGACGCATAACAAAAACTTATATTTCACATAGGGTAAATAGTCTTTTAAATACAACAACTTTCTTTTCTAAAAATAACTAAGAAATTAATTATATGAGCCAAAGATAGGGTAATAGCAATTATAGCTTTGGGGCTGCTATTACTCTCCCATGCAACTCATATATTTGATTCTTGGTTTATTAAAATAGAAAAAGGGTTTTAGCAAAAAATACAGTTAATAGAAATAAGATTTATTTTTATTATTTGTATATTTTACACTCTTAAACTTTTCTTCAGTAAACTAAGCATTATATTAATGTTCAAAAAATATAAGTTTACGGCTTAAATGATACCAAAGAAGTTAAAAGTCTTTGAAATACTTAAGCTGGCGCCTTGGCTTAATCTAACAAATAATGACCCATATGTACAATAAAGGACACCTGAAACCATTTTGGTTATTATTTAATGAATTTTGTATCATATCTCAATTGTTTCACTTGTAGTCTGAGTTATCTATTGCTTTTTTGGGTCATTTTGTCTATTAATACCCAAAATCCCTGTTAACAAAGTGTGTGCTTTATAATGATGCTTATATTTTTATTTAGTTATGAGTTGTTTTTGCTTAGTGCCATAGCTGTGAAAACTACTGTATCTGAATTACCAGTAAACCAATAGCTTAAATTGCTTACATGCAGAGTTATTTCAACTATAAAATATTTGTAGTTGGCTACCTGGCAGTTGACTTTATTACAGTTGAATTTTTTTCTGAAGTTATGTGGATAAAATCCTATTTTTAAAAAACAAAGTCTGTAATTTCTCCTTTGGAATCACATGTTACTGTAAATTCAGAACCTAAAGGTAAAGATGCAGGATTGTCAAATTCTTTTGTGTGAACTCACCAACTAAATGGAGTAATTTTCATCCCAGAACAACTTACTTTTTTATATAAAATGATAAAAATATTCTGGTAATTTGGTGAGTTCACACAAAAGAATTTGACAATCCTGCATTTTTGCCTTTAGGTTCTGAATCTACAGTGCATCCTGATGATCTTTATACTTCAAGATACACCAATAAGCCTTAATAAAACTCTAATCATATATCTTTAAGTTTTTGTTATAACCAGAATAAAAATAGTATATTTACCTGAAATTACACTAAGTAAAGTTTGACTTTAATATACTCAATCAGTGTGTGGGGTGGTTGCACATTCACCACTTCATCTATCTTAAACCTTACAACGTTACCCGAAAAAATCTCTAGGCAAATATCTCGATGTAATATTTATCTGGAGGTTGTTTTTGAACCGCTATAGGTTTCATAGATGTTAAAAAGGAAATTTTTAAAGACATTTTCATTATGAAAAACAGGACTTAATATATTTTACTTTACTTTAAGAATATAGATTTTAGTAAGGGATATGTTTGACTATGATGGATATTTTGAAACACTAGAGAAGGATTAAGATTCAAGGGTGAAGCTTTGATAAAAAGAAGCTTTCTTATATTAAAAGCTAACAATATTTTCAACCCCGTTTATTTATTTGCTTGTTTATTAATTTAAAATTATAATGGGTTTCTAAAAATAAAATGAATTTTATAGGTGAATAAATACTGGCATGTTTTTGGCCAATCAAAGCCGGTTGCGTAGTGTAATGGTTAGCACACAGGATTTTGATTCCTGTAATCCGAGTTCGATCCCCGGCGCGACCTTTTTGATTTTTAGATTAATATTAACAAATGTATATTTTAAAAAGTCTATTATAATATTATAAAGCAAGTGATTTTATTTTATTCAGCAGATAGATTATGTAAGAGAGCTATTCAATTTCGATTTTGGAGCAAGACTTCTTATCGCCCTTGGGAACATTGATGGTAAGAAGCCCATTCTCAAACTTAGCCTTGGTTTTATCAGGCTCAGAACCCATAGGCAGCTTAATAGTGCGATCAAAGCTGCCAAAATGACGCTCGTGGATAAGCAAAGACCCTTCTTTGACGTCTTCGCGCTTGCTAAATCCACTTAGGACGAGTGAGTTTCCATCCTGGACAGCAGTTACTTTCACATCCTCCTTCTTTATACCAGGGATCTCGGCATGAATGATTGTCTCCTTATCAGTTTCGTGTACATCGATCTTGGGATGTAGAGTGCCCTTTCCAGGGATGACATGGCCACCATAAGGGAAATATTTGGCTAAGTTCCGTTCGAACGGTTCAATAGGATCGAGGTATTGAAAGAGTGACATTTGTGTTTAACATCCTGGCGATTGCCTTTAAATACTGTCAGCATGCCACTAAACTTGGCCTGATTTATTCGATAAGCTTCTTTAAAAATTTAGTCATCACACAAGCACTGCTTAAAGAATAACCAATCAACTACAAGATCCGATTGTACGATCCTTGGCCTGTACAAGATTTCACATAGCAGCATCAAAACCCAGTCAAACTTCTACGCGAATTGATTGGCTCCAACAAATTAAATTTAGCCATTCGGCCAACTTGAATCGCAAGATACTAAATGCGTCATATGGGACGTATTGATTTAAATATTCAAGCCTCCAATGACAAACATTTCAACAAAAGTTTAGAATCAAAGAAATTGTTAAATGTTCTTTCATAGAATTATTAATTATCAGCTCCCATGCAAAGCTGCCTCTTAACTAAATCTATACATGTTCTTTGGAATTAATGGACACAAAATCATCTAGCGTATGCTTCAATGCAATAAATATAGGAATCTAATCATTATAAAGATTTAGCACATGATTTATTTTTAAACTGATGTATTTGACAACAAACCGGTGACAATTGAAGTTTGAAACTTACCATCAATCGAGTTCCCATTTTTGACCGAGACAACGGAAAATGAACCAGATTCACTCGGAGAGATACTAGGTGCTATTTGCATTTACCTCTGTCTAGAAAAGCTTTCTTTTGAAAAGGGGTTGACCCCAGGTCCATCATGAATCATACATGTTATCGCCTATATACTGTAGATCCAGAACCTTTTGGCAAAATGCGGGATTGTCAAATCCAAGGACCAAATTACGAATCACAATTGCGGGTTGGCCTTTTTTAATTAAATCAAATTCTTTGTATTTTATTTAAATATTTCAAATCGTGGGATCTCATAGACACCTTTCAAATTTCAAGCTGTGGCTGCTTATTCCAGGTAGACGAAATGGACCAACTGGGATCAGAATCAAATTGTTCAGAGCCATCCATTGCTTTCATTAAGTTCACTATGTTTTTTTATATTGTGGGATTGCCAAATCCAACAACCAAATTTCAAATGACAATTGTATCCCATTAGTAAATTCAAACAATAATTGTAGGATTTGGAACCTAAATTAAATACACATTAATTAAACTAGGATACACTAAACCAAATTAAGAAGTGTTACAACTGAACTAATTATAGTTCATTATTTGGGTTGGAGAAGACAACAGTTCAGGGGGAAAGGAAGAAAATGAGGACAAGGTAATAGCTTTATTGGGAAGCAGCAGTTAATATTATAAAAAGAGAAATCACTGATCTACAGGGGGTGGTATTGCTGAAGGATCCAAGTATGATGTGAGCAGCAATTAACTCCTCAAGGGACTGTTGCCTGGAATTGGCTACACTCCTAATTAGGAGATATTGTCCATATCTTGACATTGGCAGTGGAATTCCCCATGTTGTTAGATATGTCATTGGGCAGCTCTGTGAGTGTTCCTGTGTGTTGTAAGACATGTTGGCAGGCAAGGTGTCAATCTTGATTCAAATACCCCTCCTGGCCCTCTGTCTTTTGTCATCAACCAGGATTAGAATATACAGAAGATCAGGAAAGTTGTGTAAAAAGCATTTCTGGGCAGATACAGCACAGCAAGGATGCAATTAATTATGATAGAGCTTCTTGGTGTTACCTTGGACATCTTCCAGCTGATAGATGTAGCTATCATAGATGGCTGTGATATTGAAGGGCCCAATGTGGTTGGTTCTGAGTTTTGGAGTGCAGGAGTTGGGGGATAGACTTGATCACCCACAACATAACAGGCTTTTAGGTGCTTGGCTGCCCTCTTGATCTACCCTTGTTCAACGTTGTGGGCTTTGGCCCGCCATTCTTCCAATAAAGGAGTGACAGTAAGGGGTAGTCTGACCAGGACTGCAAATTTCAACTTGCCCTGGTCCACCCCTATCACACGGTTGAGGGTACTAAACACCCATGTGCGGAAGCTGAACCCCATACCTCAGTTGATTCAGGCACATAGGATGAGTAGTGCAGTTGACAAGCTTTCTTTCCAAGCAGTGTTTGGACGTCCCTGGGAGAGTTTGGCAACTAGTTGTACTAGGGAACCATTCAATTTCTCTACACACTTATTGGCCTGAGGATAGTATGGCATGATAACTACTTGTTTAAGGGCGTTCTTGACACAGTAGGGTTTCATGATGTTGCTCACAAGCTCAGGTCTCCCATCAGTGATGAGCCACTTGGGTGGCCAAAGCGTGCTACAATCTCCTTGCCAATAAACTGAGTGATGGTTGTGGAGGTGTTATTGGTGGTTGTCCATGCCACTGGCCAGCAGGTGAAGTAATCAATAGCTGTGATGATGTATGTCAGGAAACACTTGACACATCTTGTGTTACAAAAACGCTTTGGGAAAACTCTACTGTTCTCCACAATCCTAATGCTAGTTTGATGACTCTCCTAGCTGCTCTAGACAATGAGTTATGGCTTCTTAAAGTTTGGCTGCCAGCCAAACTCCCTAACCAGTGCAAAATGACAAAAATATGCGACCAAGGCACAATAATTGATGCAAATCTTAATTCAAGCATAACTCAGCAACCACTGGATGGATTTGGATGTCCAAACACGCATTTTGAAGCCAAACACCAGGAGAGTCAATCTGTGCTATTTTTAGACAAAATACAGATGCAAAGCCCGATGTGCGGGATTTTTCAAAGAAACATGAGTCATGCTGTTCAGAAGATGCCCCAAAACCCCAGCCTGATGCCACCAGCAGAGTCTCTAAGACTGTCTAGAAGATTTAGGAAGATTCTAAAGAATCTAATGGATTGGTATATAAAGGAATTGCTCACAATGATCCCCTTGTGATAATTCTAAGTTTAGCCCAATAAAATAAAGTTGAATTTAGTTGATTTTGAAAAGTTTATATTAAATCTGTGTAAGCTGTTTCCTATGAAAACCTGTCAAGACCTAATGGGCCCTGAAAATGTACTTCTTGCTCAGCTTATCCTTAAGCAAGGGCCCAACAATATCAAGGCCCCACTGTTTGAAGGGTTCCATAGCCTTGATGGGTAAACCTGACTTAGGCAGAGCAGGTTTAGACATGTCTTTTTTGCACAGCATGCATGTCTTGAGGTGGTCCAGAATGTCCTGGAGCATACAGGGCCACAAAAACTTACACTTCATGATTTCAAAGGGGTTTTATCCTCCAATATGGCCTAGGGTACAATGATAGTACATGATAGTGTCTCCTTGTTACATGGTGGGAATGTAAGGTGTCTTCCCCCCAGTCTCTGCCCTTTGGAAGATTTTCTGGCATTAATTGTGAGCTGGCCCTTGGTGTCCTTCAACTTTGAGGTGGTAGTTAAATTGAGGACTTCATAACATGTATTTTCAGGACACAGATATAACAGAGGCCAGTCAGGGTCTAGTACAGCATCCCCTGCAATCAACTTCACATATAATTGAAAAAGGGAATCAGCTGTGACTAGCTCCTTCACAGACTTATATTATATGCATATCTGATATGGGGATAGTCACTTGACCCAACCCGTATAGCTCTAAGTAAGATGAAACTGTATGTTGAAATACTGGATAGAATTATGGCCTATAAGTACATGTATAGGGAAGGTAGCACCTTCCAGTTAACAACATCACTTCTCAACACAACAGACAATATCATTTAATTACTTGTTGTAAACAGGACAGCATTTATTGGTGTCTGTAAGCTTCCATAATTCATAGGCTACTGGGAAGAAGACTCTGTCATTAGTTTATACCTGTAGTACCCCCTATGGCATAGTCAGAAGCATAAGATTTGAGTTCATACAGGCAGTTTTGTTTAAGAAACTGAAGAACAGGTGCAGCTGTGAAAATTTTATTGAGCTTTTCAAAGGCTTGTTTCCAGAATATTCTCCATTGGAACTATTGCTTAGCGTTAAGGAGTTTGGTAAATGAGGCAATGTGCTTTCTGCAGTTACAAATAAACTTGTGTACATATGCAATCATTCCCAGGAAGTTACATGCTTGAATAACATAAGTAGGTGGCAGCATGTTGGTGATTGCCTTGTTTTAGCTGGGTTGGGCTTGATTGTTTAATTGAGATAGTATTCCCTAATAAGAGTAGGTCTGACTAGAAGGATTCACACTTTTATGGTTTAGCCTTCAACTGATGCTTGCAAATAGTGTTAAGAACATCAATGAGGTGTTGGGGGTGTGTTTCTTGGTCCTGACTGAACACAATAATTTCATCTAGATACAAAAACACACTTCTCAACCAATTCTTCAAATGCCTTGTTCATGAGCATTTCAAACATGGATGGTGCATTAGTCATACCAAAATTCATGACTTGACACACAAAAAGCCGGCAACTGTGGTGAAATCAACTTCCTGGCGCTCAACTCCCTGATGACCAGCTATTAAGTAAAGTGAGAATTCAGCTTTTTCCCTGATTGACTACTGGAAGTTGACACTTTTTTAATTAATGGTACTTGATGTACTGAAATTTTTTAATATAACAAAATTACTCTATACAACTATAGTATACTAAAGTGACCCCAGAAAACCCAAAAATGCAATAAAAGTATAGCTTGACTAATGGGAATATGGAGATATAAGCAATTATTTCTCATTTTACTATGTAATTTACACTCTTCATTATAAAAATATTTTTACTGCCATAAAAATTTAAATTCCAATGAGGCAAATATAAAGATATTAATGTAGTATAAAGCTCACAAAATATAAAGAAATAAAAATATTTATTTAATATACTTCATATAAGTAAACCTGTGAATATATTATGTTTTATTAGAGAATTAACAAAAATTAAGACATTTCATTCACTTTCAACTATAACTATTTATCTCAAACTTACCATATATACATAAAAAATCAGCACTATCTTATTAAATTTAAAAAATGAAATAGTTAAAACTAAAAACCATATAAGTAAGTAAGCAAGTAAGTTTAATCCTCCCCCTTTTTGCCCTTCTTTTTATTTTGGTCCCTTCCAGGAAGGAAGAGGCAATAAGCTCAAGCTGTTGCTTGATATCAGATTACTTATACTTGTGCTTGGCCACATCCTGAATGACCTTGGTGAAGAAGGTCAACTTAGTGGTGGACTTGGTGGGGGGGGGTCACAGTTGGCCAAGTCACCCAGCTTGGAGATTGTCTTCTCCTGATTGTGCTTGAGGAGGGAAAATAACTTGTTGAATTTTTGGTGGATGTCAGGGCCCAGAATGGGCCAGACAAAACCCTATGTTGCATAGGGTTAACACCTGCAATGGAGCAATTGCGCAACCAAACAATTGTGTTGTTGATCACGCAGATTAACCCAAAGAAAACTTTAATTCTAAGTAGAGAATTAAACCCTGGTCAATGAAAAGCCTGGGGACAATTAAAAATTATCCAAAAGCCAAGTGGAAAAGATTTTAATTGGCCCACACCCTCTGAAACCCAGAATTGGGGACTTGGGTTGCCAAATGGCCCAAAATTCCCCTGCCAGCTTCCCCAGGGCAAAAATAATGAAATGATCCATCTAACTGAAAAATCAGGAGTCACCAATGGAACCCAGCTTGAGAATAATCCATTGACAACCAATAAGAAGTTGTCAGTAAGCCCAATTGCAGTTTTCCAGCAGGATATAGCTGGGAACACTGGCATCCCCTTTCTTTGTTGACATCTTAAAATTAAATATCTTTATGCTCAGGATTTGTTATTTTCTTGCAAGATCTATCTACTTTTGCACCAATATAACTATCCTGATTGCATTTATTTGCAACTCCACTACATTTTACAACCTCATGTATTTGCTCCTCCTGGCTACCAAGAGTGATTATTTTGCCCTCTATGCTGGAGATTCCTCCTACTCCTCCCTTACCAACTGTGCCTCCTGCCCAGGACTTTAGTAAGTTGGGTTTTGTCTATATCACAGTATTGGGGCTGGCCAACCAGGCCGTGCCCTATACTGGGAATTGGCAATCCCTAGCTACTTCAGTCAACTATCTGGTCAGGATTGCACCTATTGTGTACTTAGCCTTCCAGGCCCAACCTGCCTCCCCTGTGGGAGTTCAGACGGATTCTGGTATGGGCCATGACAGTGGAGCCCAAAGTTAGCCTTGAGGTGTTTTTGATACACCTCAAGTGCCAAAGTGATCTTCAGCTCACCATTTACAGAAGCCTGGTACATATTACAGTTGGCCTTGGCTCTGGCCTTACCTTGCTTCTGAGTGACAGCCTTTCCAATCCACTGGCGCTTGAAGTACTCAAGGAAAGGCATGAACCCAGGATGCTTCACTATGTAGGGATCCTTTTAGAGAGCCTCAAACCCCTGTGCAGTGTGCTCTGGCTTAAAAAAAGCCAAGGCACTAAATTATGCCAGCATGAGTTTTCAGGTGTATGAGGTATCCCTCCAGCTCAACCTACTAAGGTCAGCATTGGACTTCACATTGCAAGCAACTTCTTGACAGAAGTGAAAGTGGCATCCCTGCACCTCCCTGTCAAAAATCTGCTCATATGCATTGAACTGAGCAGGATCAAAGTCCATTATGCATGTGTGCGGACCAAGAGCTCTTAGCCTTATCTTTTACTCCAAGTCCAGGGTAACCTGGTCTTTATCAGCACCAGGAGGGTTGGTGTGGGTGTGTGGGGGGGTCTTCTTGGGGTTATCAATGAAGGGAAGTAGGAAAAGCTTGTGTCAGAGGATAGTGAAAGCCCAGGTGTAAATGGCCTTGGTGGCCCCGGGAAGAAGGAAGAAAGCAAGTGGAATCACCCAGATGTCTATCTGGACACGTAACATCCAGATCTGGTAGAACATCCAGGGGCAAGTGGCAAAGGTACTGTAAAATAGCCAGGTTGAAGCCCTTTTCAACTCTATCAGGTTCTGCTTAGTCAAGTAGCAGATTATTAGATCTTTGAACCCTGGGCTATCATTGTGAATCAGGAAGAGCTCCCCACTTGGGAGCTGATTAAGCTCATGTATGAGTGTGAGTTCAGAGAGGACTTCTGAAGCCTTGGGGGAGAGAGATTGGTAGCAATTCTTTTATTGCTGATAAGCTTAACCAACTTTTCTTGAGTTGGCACCAACTTAAGATTATTGGGCTTTAGGTGTTGTAAGGCCTTAATGGCCAGATCAGAAGCTCATATATTTGAAGAGGTGGGGATTACTTGTACAAGATACCACTTGAGCATCCTTATAATTAAATGATTGGGGGACTCACATGTGTGCTCCCCCTTCTCAGCTGTGACCTGCTCCCAGACCTTGGTATTTAGGCGGTCCCCACAAGTCTTATCCTCACAGACAAAGTGCTTGCTTTTTGTTTAGCGCTTTTGATTATTACAGTTAAAGATGTAATTATCAGCAACATATCCAGGGCCGCCCTTCACGGACATTAAGGGAGAGTTGCAGGGGAAGTGCTTGGTAACTTTGAACTCCCCATCCACATTACAGATGTTGTGGATGACCAGTGGATCCCAAGTCATGTGGCCAGAAGATTCAAACTTCTTGGAGTATTCCTCTGGCTCATCTTGGGGGTCAGAGGAAGGAAGGAGAAAGAGCCATCAGGGGAAGGGAAAGGGTTTTTTGAGGCCTGCTTGGAGGCCTCCTTCTTCTTGCCAGAAGAAGAGGTAGGCTCTGGTAGCCTTTATTGGCGCAGCGCTCCTTTGTGGGCTCAGTTTCAGCCTCTGACTGATAGAAGGAGTGGTCAGCTCGATCATCATCACTTTTATTAGGCAAGAACTTGCATAGGATAGATGAGGGTGGAGGGGTGAGAGGAAATGTATTTAGGGGAGTGGGAGTCTTTGCCTTTTCAGGATTTTTGGCACGCTTGGGGGGTAGTAGGGTCCTTTGAGCCCTTTGAGGTTTGGCAATTGGACTGGTTGATTGCTTTGGATAATCTTGGCTAAAAAAGTTTAATATTGTAAATAAAATAATTGAAAAGATATATTAAACACACAGAGGTAAATCAAAGCAAAATATAAGTAAAAAGTATACAAAAAAAGTCTTATTTATCAAGAAAAGAACATAGCAAAGTAAATGTAAGCAAAATAGAACATCAAAGTATAGATATAAAGTTTAAAACATAAAAAATAAGTGATATTTGATGAAGCATCAAAGATGTTAGGTTCAGCATAACATCTTAGGGCTTAATCAATGAAAAAATAAATTTAAAAATAAAATAAAATAGATAAAATTATATGGGGAGTAGTAGGGGGGCTAATAAAACATAATTTCAAAAAAATAAGTTATTATGTGGACTTTTTTTATTGGGGGTTAAACATTCAAAACTTAATAAAATGCCAGGTTTGGCACTTTCAATCAGCTGAAAACCCCTAATTTTTACTATCAAGTTTCTTGGAGTCAAGCAAAAAAAATCAAAATTACTATGTTTTTTACATATAAAACTTGCTTAATTTAAAAACGTATTTGAAAGTTAACCCAAAAGCAAGATAGTTTCATATGCCCAAAATTTTTAAAAAAAATAAAGCATAAATTTAAAAAGTAAATGAGTAGGAATATGTTTATTAGTGATAATAGTGTGCAGGGAGGAGCAGGGAGTGTTTTATTTACCATAGTGTGTGTTAAAACGTTAAGAAGCTCTCTGCACTAGTCCCCCAGTTAAGGTGTCAAGTTGGTGGATGTTGAGTGGTGCCCATAGTGTGTCACTTATTAATTTAGGCTTAATTCCAAGCCTTTGATTAGTTAGGTCTAAAACCAATTATGTGGTGAGTGGATAGTATCAAAAGGGGGGAGTTGAATTTTCATTTTTTATAAATTACATATAGAATCTATTAATAAATTGGGCCTAATTTATGTGGCACCACTTGATCTACCAACCTGGAATAGACATAATGTAAAAAAAGTGGGGTAGTTGATTAATGTCTATACCACTAAATCCCGTATAGTGGTGCTTGGGAGCTTAATCAATGACTATGGACACTAATAATAAAAATATAATAGTAAATAACAAATTTTTATACAGTAGTTTTAAAAGCTATGGCAACAACCAAATATACTTCAGATTTAAACAAAATGATTTCAGATTTGAACAAAATCCAAGTTGCATGAGATTCAGGATTCAAATAATTTAAATATTTTTGGTTAATAGATGAACTGTCAAAAAAAAACCAAATTTCACTAGCCCATTATACAGAATTATATCAAACATGAAGCAGTGTAGTTCAAACCACAAACAAAATGAACTGACGCAACAAGTGAAATGGATGGATGCTGTTCCAGAGTATATTATAATCCAATCAGGATTCATATGAGCCACCAAAAGAAGGACTAAAATGAAACAAAATTTGAGCAATCTAGAAGCAAGATTCCACAAGCACAAAACAAAATGAACTCACACAAGATGTGTAGTATGAGCAGCCTAAAATAGAAAACTATCAATTTAACAGTCAATCAACAGCTATTCAATTTAGGAACAGAGGCATTTTATTCATTTTCATGGATCCTGATCTGTATGAAATGGTTTTGAGAACCTTCCAAATGTGGACTTGAGATTACAATAAAAATAAATCATTAAATTTTAAAATTTCTACTTTTAGTGATTTTATACTAGGTTTTTACAATGGTTTTTACTAACAACATCTTCAACGGCACAAGCAGCCAAGCCAGCAGCCAAGCCAGCAGCAGCCAAGCCAGCTTCAATGGAGGCAAGGCTCAGAACATGGGGGCACCTGTTTACACCCAAGCCTTTGAGGAAGGTAACAAGGAAGCTGACCTGTTACTGACCCCCAACCCATATGGCTTTGACTTTTTTGAGAGTCACTTAGTGTCTAGCTCTGCCCCTGCTCCCGTACCCACCCCCGCACAAGCTGCCCACCAACCAACCAATTAGGATTGCAACCTTAATTTGGAACAACTTCCTGCCACTAGCCAACTTGCCCCCCTACAGCCAATCAGTCTTCAGCTCCCCCAGGCCCAGCGCCCCAAGTGACAAATCATCACTGCCCAAATTCTTCAGGAAATTGTGGCACTGAATCTACAGGGTCTGTCCTGGGAAAAGATTGCCGCCCAGTTGCAATTTACCTGAGCTACTGTCATGCAAGAATTCAACAACCTGATGAACAGGGGGAATCTGATTGGGTCAGCCAAGAAGCCCAAGAAGGCCCCCAAGTCCCAAATCAATGAGGCATACCCAATAATGCTTGACCTCCTCCTGCGGGATCCCAAGCTTCCCTTGACCCAGGTCTGGAAGCAACTTGCACACCATGGCATTTGGGTGTCTGAGCGCATGGTGCAGCTCTGGATGTATGGGAAGGTGGCTTCAATACGGGTTCTTACCAATTTTACTGGTAACCAATGGGATGGCGCTGAGGATTCCCTGTATTATCTAGACATCAAATCAATCCTGGTCCAATGCTTGACTAGTCTGTCAGATGATGTCATGTTTGTCTTGTATTATAAGCTATCAATAGCTTTTGACAATTTTAGTGAGCAAGGAAAAGCTGCTACCAAGAGTAGAAGGAAGAAGGTCAAGAAGGGATTGTTTATTGGTGCATTTCTGGCTATCTCAGCCAAGGGTTTTTTCTACTATTAGACAAACCCAGATTTCATCAATGGCTACTTGTACAGCCACATCCTTGGTGGAATAATCAACTCCTGGGATGGCTCAAATTCAAAGCATCAGGTTTTCTTGAGCCACCAGATGGAGGGTAGCTCCACCACCCTTGAGGCCATCCAGGAATGCAAACACCAGGCCTCAGTGTACCCAGCTGGCCACGCTGAAATCCATCTGGCTGATGTTGTGTTCTTCAACATTGGATCCACACTACGGGAGCACTGCTCTCAGTCTTTCAACAACCTCTATCTTGGGGTCCTTGACCATAATTTTCTCTTTGGCTGCCAAATAGTGGCTGACTTGTTTGCCCAAATTGTCTTCCATGTGAACATGGGCAACCAATCAAAGAAAGACAAGCACCTACCACCTTGTGCCACTGCCACCTACCAGTCCATCCAGCCAATGACAGATGAGGAATACCAACAATGGTATATGGTGGCCACCACGCGCAATCCTCCTACCCCTATCCCTGCCACCACCACCCCCACCTTCCAGCCCCACCCACCCAATCCCAGACCCCCCAGGCCAGCACTTCCTCAATGTCTTCCTTCTTGCGCTATTCTGCCTACTAGGCATCACTCTTCCCCACCCCAATAAACCCCCTGTTGCCAAACATTTTATTTTTATATTATCTTTATTTTGAATTTCAATTGTCATGTTCTCTTTGTTTATAGTTGGTTTTATTATTTGTTCATCTTATTTCTATAAAATCATATATTTACTATGCCATGTATCTAGATCCAGAAAACAGTTATTTTATTACCCAAACACAGCCTCTTGTGAAAATATTAACAACAATTTGGTGATCATCTAAATTTGAATTAGAAAATTATGTGTTAACTGTGTTTAGATAAAGTTGTTACTGATCCAAATTCAAAACCTTAATGATAAACTTTAAGCCAATCAGGAGCCAAGTGATAAAGTGATTGTTGTGACATAAAGGATCATTAAGGTTTTGAATTTGGATCAGTAACAACTTTATCTAAACACAGTTAACACATAATTTTCTAATTAAATTTAGCTGATCACCAAATTGTTGTTAATATTTTCACAAGGAGCTGTGCAAAGCGCCAAAAATAATATGGTAATTAAGGAAACAATGCCAACACAAAGCAAACAACACATATTGAGATGAGTGTAAAACATATACAAAATGAGTAAAAAGATGGGATAATGTAGTAAATGGGGAAACAAAAAGGAATAAACAAAGAGGCAACAGTATCAAAATAATACAGAATTTATTGGGGCAAAAGCTATAAAAATATATGAAAAGGTTATTAAAAAATCAATGAGAGAATTGGAGAAGCTTTTGAAGGATCTCAACTTGGCAATTGCCAAAATCAAAGACATTGACTGCAAGGTCAAGGCAAAAGTCAAGGCTGCCGTCCTTACAGGAGACAAAATTGAAAAGGTGTCCACCAAGGCACTCATGGCCAAGATGCCAGACACCCCTGAAACAACAATTGAAAGGGTTTTAAATGTCCAGAAGCACGTTGTGAAAGGCCTTCAATTCAAGTCCTTTGCCCTCTCTGCGCCGTCCATATGGGTTGACAACCCTGAGATGTATGAACATCTCAAACCTGCAAAGCGCACAAGAACCATGGACACTGAATTGCCAGCACAATTACTTGCACCAAGAATGGCAAAGCCTGCTGAAGCCGCCGGCAAGGAGGAAACCTGCAAATGTAATCTAAAAAAATAAAATTAATAGCAACTTCAAAATACTTACCTTTTTTTAGAGAACATTGATGGTGAACTCTGCCAAGTCCTGGTCCCCTTTGTCTCTGCCACATTATATGCAAACTACGCCAATCATGTGGCAAGGCAGCTGTTTCTGTCACCCCCTGTCTTGCAGGAGCTTGAAGACAGGGTCCACAGGTCCTTTTTGATGTTGCAGGAGGCGTTGACTGAACTTACACATGTCAAGGGGGCATCCAAGTGGGCAGTTACTTCCTACAAGGATGTCCAACTGGTCCGCCTGGACCCAGTGGTCCTCAATGGAGTTTTCTGTGTAAACTTTATTGAGCTTGTTTGGGACGTCCTGGTGGCGCCCCCATTCAAGAATGTACCAGAGATGGGCCGGGCCCATGCGGCTGCTTGCTTCTGCTACCCCTTGGAGCACACACTCTCTTACCTACTGGAAAACTTTGGGCGCGCAGTGGGAAAATTGGCTGTTGCAGATGCAACAGCCGTGAAGAAGACCAAAATCCTTCTTGCTGACTTTGGGCTGGCATGGAGTGCCAACAAGATGGGGGTCCCTGCAGCCATGGAGCTGATCTTTGCAAAGACCAAGCATGAAAAGAAGATTAGTGCTGTATAAAACAAACTTTGTGAGTTTACTGAAGCCTTTTCTGGGCAAAGGCTTTATCTTGTTGTTTACCTGGGATATCTCTTCTACTTTGGAATGGGCGCCAGCGTGGGAGGATCTTGACGGGGTCCTCCTAGGAATTGACAAGACCAGGCTCTCCCTGGACGGGAAGAAGGTCCCCCCGGTTATGACTCAGTGGATCACGTCATCCAGGATGCCCTGGTCCTGGCTGGTATCTATGGGTTTGCAGCATTGCCAGAGAAGCTGCTCCTTCATTTGCACCTGACCCTACTCCCTTTTACTAGTCACCATGAATATTTTAATAAGGGTGTATCCACCATCCACGGTGTGAAAGTGGAGGTTGTGCGCCACCTCCATTGCGGGGTGGGTACATACAAAAGAACTCACTACAGGCACTCTTAATAAATTCTCTCTTCCAAATAATTCCATTGAAATTTATATTATTTTTATTATAATAAAAATTTCTAATTCTTATTTTAGCAAACAAGATTTGCAGAATATATCCCAGAGAAGGTCTTAATAAAAACATAATAATATATTTTAATAAAATATACTTCTGATTTGTACACTTTACATTTAACTTTTTTTGATTATTATATTTATTTGCCAAAAGTGATATTAATGCATTTGCGTAATCCAGCATCAAGCGTTTGGGATACCCTTAGATGACACAATAAAAAATGATTATAAATAAATAAATTACTAACCTTCATTGATTGTCCTGCTGAATGTGATTGCGGGCTTGGAAATATCTAAATATAAAATGATAATTTATAAATCTTGAATAGTAAATTAGAGTATATAAAAAATTGGACACACCAAGCCTTTAATTGATTGGCTGTTTGGCTAGGCACACAGGGCTGAACAAATCAGCATGGCCATAGAATTTGGCCACGGTCTCATCTGGGAGGGTGTGGATCCCAGCCTGTAGCAAATTAAAGAGGTCCTTGGTCCCAGTTGGGATTCCTCACTTGACAACTTGCTTGAGCCACCCAAAGACTTCCTTGATGGGATTTAGGAAGGGCAAATAAGCAGGGAGGAAGAGAAGGCACAAATTTGCCGTGGCCAATTGCTGGGGGCCCACTGCGCTGTTGGTGTCAATCATTGGGAATTACTCTAGAATGTCAGCCACTTTGTGGAGACCAATGTTGTCCAACACAATGACATTGGTGAAGCCCAGGCTTGTGCGCCTCAGGTGCTCCTGGACCAATCAGAGGAATGCTGGAAAGGTACGGCTGTTGTGGGAGCCCAGTATCATTTGGTATAACTCAACCCCCTTTGGATCAAGGAGAGCCACCATTGAGTAGGCTGTGGCGCAGACTGCAGCACGCCAAGCCATCCTGTCATTGGAGCCTTTGGGGACATAGCCATATGCATTGCACATAGACAAGGCAAATTCCAATTTGTCAATATAGTAAAATTTGACTGTCCCCTTGGCTTTGAGGGCAGTGTATGCCTCTGCGTAGTTTTTCCGGGTTTCAATGTTGGTTGGGCTATTCCAATTGTACAGAGATACCCTGAGCTTTTTCCAGGAAAAGCGCATCTTCTTCAGCAGATGGTAGTAAAAGGAAATGTAAGCCTCAACCCCAAAAGTGGACTTTACCATTGCCTGTATATTTGCCAGTTCGAGATGGCAGTCCCGGGTGATCCACTGGCGGATTGCTCATTTGTGCTCCTTGGTGAGCATGGTGGAAACACGCAAGGATTTCTCTGCGGCAAGGACTTGACCTGTGTTAATTAATCTGTGAAAGGTCTTGGAAGCGTACTTGGGATCCACCCCAACAAGGGCCGCAGCTGCCTTGTAATCACCCAATTCACGCATTAGCTTAAGCAGGATGATGCATTTAATGTCAGGGATGCGCTTCTGAGCAGGCTTTTTAGTGGTGGGGATTGATTTGTTGGCATTGGGCACAACACAGGGCATGGGCACCTTGGTGTAAAACACAGAAACCTTTTTGAGCACCAACTGTCCCTTGTCAGTTCTGAAGAACTCAGGCTCCTTGTCCTCTTCCTGATTGACATCACAGACATAAGACTTGTAGCTAGTATCAAGTACAGGCTTCACCTTCTCCAGCATGGCTGACGGGACTAACTCTTACCAGTACACAACGTCAAACACATACAAAGTAATTTCTACCTCCTTGTTTCTAACTTTCTTTGTAGTGGTGACCTTGGTGGGCTTCCAGGTCAGCTTTGGGACCCAAGGGTTGATGCTCCGCATCCTAGCAGCTTTTGCTCCTTGAACCGGCTATGTCAGTGCAGCATCACTATGGAACTCTCCTCTCCTGTCTCCTTCTTGAGTAGGCACTTGGGTTGCACTAACTCTATTTTTTGACCCGCGGGGGCAACCACAACTGCGGTGCATAACAGGTGCATTGGTAGTCTGTTGCTGTGTTCCTTCCATTTTGAGAATTTAATAAAATATTAAATAAATTTCAATTAAGCTACTCCCTATTTTTAATTTTTGCTTTTATCTGAATATGGATATTTAATTAATATTTTTTCTCACCCAATATCCCAATTATAAATTTTATTTCTTAATTAGTTGTTTCTGGTTTACAATGCCCATTTTAGAATACCTGAAATAATTTCCACCCATTTCCCCAGATTTACGCCAAATTAAGCACCCAACACAATATTTTTAAAATTTATGTCTTGGATTGTGTATCTTATTTTAGATACCTTGGTATCATTCATGATTACAATCCATTGCACACTGAGTGAGTGATTTTGTTTACATAGTGAGTTGCTATTGTGTTTTGTTTGTGGATTGAGTTTTGACTCACCTTGCTTGGGTGTATTTTGTCACCAATTGACATAGTAAACATATGTACACCAAAAGTCAACTCACACCATTTTGTTTGTGAATCAATGTATTTTTGATTGTATTTTGAATGGTTTTGCTTTGTGCATGAGCCCTTTGTTGCTGTGTTGACCCATTTTGCCCATTAACGCCAATAAACCCTGTTAACAGAGTGTATATTTTAACCTGAGAGTTGGATTTTGTTCAAATCTAAAATCATTCTGTTTAAATCTGAAGTATTTTTGGTTGTTGCCATAGCTTTTAAAACTACTGTATAAGCACATAAGTATTTTATTAATAGAATATGGATTTGGCTTAAAAAGTGTCAAACTGACTACTTTTTCTTTTAGAGTGTCAAACACAGGTTTTTTTATTTTTGCTAGTAAATTTACTTATAAATTGCCCCTTAAATTGGTCTTTTAGCTAACCAAATTATTAAACAGAGTCAAATTTGAGTAAATTTAAACTCCATTTTTGGTTTTGAACCCCTGAATTACTAGTAAAATTAGCTTAAATTGTTTAATTCAAAAATACTAGTAGATTAACATATGTGGTAGTTGACTCCCTAGTACTCAACAATTGCTGACTACCAGGGAGTCAATTTCATGACAGTTGCCCAACAACCTATAGTGTGTTTGAAAGCCAGTTTTTTCCTCATCTGCAGGAGTAATTCTGACTTGGTTGGATCCTGCAGTGAAGTTGATCTTACTGAAGACCTTGCACATGTGAGTGTATCAAATAAGTTGCCAATCAGCAAGAGGGGGTAATTGTTCTTTACTGTGATTTTGTTTAGGGTGTAGTAATCTGTGATCAGACAGAGTGACCTTCCCTTCTTAGCCACAAACAATACTGTAGCTCTGTACAGGGATAGAGATAAGTTGATAAAGCATTTTTACCAGAGCATCCACAAAATGTTGGGAGAAAGCTTTTTCCTCTTTGTGTGTTTGAAAATACAGTGGTTGTGCCTTGAGCAATGTCCCCTTTAGTTGGATGGAATTCTCAATTTCTTGTTATGGAGGTAGTTGGTACAGCGTCTCACTGAATACGTCCTTGAACTCATCAAGTAGTTCTTGCAATGCCAGCATTGGGTCACTATGGGATGACTTTGGGAAAGGTTCATATCTGATGGCTTCAACTGAACATTGATTAAAGTCCAAATTTCCCCCTTCAAACTTATAGGGGCCCTTTTAAGTGATGTGTACAAAGACAGTGCCATGTAGAAATTGTTCATCTCAATTGATTGGATTTGAAAACTGACACCATTTCTTCTGAGGGTAATGACAGAGGTCTCCCAGTCAATGTAGGGACAGTTGTTTTGCAGTCAATCTAGGCCTGAAATGAGGTTGTGGCTGAGACCACCCATGACGGGGCCAGAAAGCTTGACCTGGAAGTTTTCCATAATAAAAAGGGGTATATCAAGCAAGTGATTTTATTTTGAGCATTAATAGCTTTTATAGCAGTCTTATTACTGTGTACTTAGAATGTGGCTAGATTTTGACCTCATGAATGTCAGGAATGACAATTTGGATGCTCCTGAATCTCAAAATACGGAACCAGAGTTGAACCCTGGACAAAACCCTTTGCAGACTACCAGACCCATAGGCTGGGAACCCAATAACTAACTACTGATTGATAAAGTTATTGCCAGCCTGCCAGGACCCAAACCTTTAGCCATCACGCAGGATTCTGCAAGAAAACCGCCAGTGCAAGATGCCAGGAATTTCCCCGAGGTGCCAACACATGGCACTGGCGGTTTACTTGGTAAAATGCACGAGTTTCTCAATGAGAGTTATTCCAAACTCCCCCAAAGCCCAGGAGGAGGCACTGAACCTGAAGAGGCACCCAATACCTGAATCAACAAACAGAAGGATTTGAAGTCTTCTCATCCCAAATCACCAGTGCCAAGCGCCATACTGCCATCTAAGACCCCTGATGCCAAACCACCCAAGCCCAGAAAACTCCAACCAGGAAGTGAAGTCTGGCAGTGTGGTATAAATACCTTCCAGGCCAAGATCAACCCCCATCATCATTTTTAAATAAAGGTTATAAGATATTGGTTTCCCCAATTATTGCTGTATTTTATTCTTGTCATCTGCCAGTTAACTCAAAGATCATCTGACCCTCCTGCCAGCCCGCCAGTAATGTACCGCCCGCCAGGTGCCCCCTTTGGTCCTATCCATTTCACAGAGCACCCCTTAAGCCTGAGTACAAGGACTACACCACCAACAACATACTAGCCCAGGTCCCCTTGGCCAGAACTACAGAGTTAACCAGATACAACCAAGAAGGCCCTTGGTACGTTACCAAACCCTGCCAGTTCAGAGATAAATACAACTTCCTTCCTGCCTACTAAATAGAGATGAAACCACCTGTCACATCCAAACCAATGCCTGCCTCCGCCACCAAGCTCCCAATGGACCATACCAACAAGCTTTTTGGAATTGCATATATCACTCTCACAGGAGTAATAGATACTATTGTCCCTGCCGCTGGTCCTTGGTTGTGGGTGGGCAAGTCAATGTCCTACCTCATTAAGTTAGCGTCAATCCTTTGGTGGGCCCTGCCCACTCAGTCTTCAACCTTTCAGTTCACAAACGCTAGCAAGCCAGCAGATAAGGGTTGGTTCTCTGACAATGAACATCATAGCTGCAGTGTCAGGATACCAAGAGTACCGTGGAGCTCCAGCAGGTGAGGGAGGAGTCAAAGCAGGTACTAGCATAGCCTACCAGATGATGAGACCTAACTTTACCAGGTAAGAAAGAGCCTTCCCAGCCACAGCCCAGGGCCCAGCTGCTGGAAAGGAAGAGTCAATCAATCCTGTGAGCGCTAGATAAAGCACTCCCAGGAATTGACCACTCTGGCCAGTGGCGTCAGAAGTGGATGGGGTTGAGATGATTGGTTTGGGTGTTGGGGGCAGTTCCATGGGGACCAGGTAGGCAGCAGGATTTTTGTATTTCCTATTGAAGATCAAAGGATAGATGGTGATTGCTTTGCTGTCACAGACAATTTAGTAGGGTTCCTTGGGGGCGTTTGGGCGGGTGTACCACTGCAAGTCTGACAAGGTCCCGGGTTTGTGATCAGGATTTGGGGGATACTCAGTGAAATTCACAGGGCCAAATGGAGTGTTGGGTGGATGGTAGTAGCCAAAGGCTTTGGTTTTTTCAAATGAAGTCTGACTATTTATCTCAGTGGGTGGGTGCTGACGCTTGGGTATAGGCAGATGTAAGAGTATCAAAAATATGTATGGGAACAGATTGGTGAACCAAAGGTTCATAATAACTTTATTTGGTAAGGATGACAATACAGAACTTTTTCAGGTGCTTCTGATTTATATGCTTACTCACATGCAGATGCCTCTGGGTATTCTTCTGGTGCTATCTGTGTGGCAAGGCTTGGCATCTCAAGTTCTGCTGTTTGGTTGGCTGCTTCATGGTCATTTTTGGGGTTTTTAGGAACAGTTGTTTGGCTTTTTGGTGGTCCATCTTGGCTTGGCTGGCCATTGGTTCTGGTAGGTTTGACTTCTGGGGTTATGGGGGATTCCCCCAATTTGATCATCATTTTTGGACTGGCTTGACAGGGTTTCTTGAGCCCAAAGAACTTGATTTAAAAAGGGGTCCCCAATTAGGGACCCCGAATTACTTAATGGAGGGTGGGCTTGATATGGCTTTACTGGGCAGCTAAAAATAGTCTGCCCAGGCTCAGCCAAACCCAACAAGGCTTGGGCATAGCTTTTAGGGCCCAGAACAGGCCCTGCAGCTGTCACCAGGGCAGGAATGATTACTGCACCTGGATTTTTGCTTTTCACAGCAAATCCAGGCGCAGGAAAATCTCCCCCATCTTCTAGCCCCACCCAGGGCCTTGAAACTGATACTTTTGTAACATGCAGGGGTTTTTGACAAGGAGAGATTGGGTTCATTGATCAAGAAGCTTTGCAGAGCCTCTAGTGTCTATACCCCCTAGGGTTTTCCTAACCCTTTCATTTGTGCCAATTGGAGTTCCCCTCACAAGGACGCTTTTTGCCATTGTATTGTTGGTGGGTCTGGCAGCAAACAACCTGATTGTGGGCACTACCAGGTATAAGACAAGGTTGAGTAGACATATTACTGGGTTTTTTTAAAACAATTTTGGCTTGGATGTTTGTCTCTACAATAGCTTTGAACAGTTGTCAATGGATGTGCAGTGTCTCACAGGCACCCATTTATAGATATGAGTTTTAACCCATTAATGATTAGGGTAATGAGCAGTGCATTCCTGCTTCTTATAGCTTCTAGGGTGATAGTAAGTTCTTGCTAACAAGAAGTGAGATATGCTAAGAAACTTCAAATTTGTTTGATAGCAAGAAGAGGCATTCTCACAACAACAGGCAAAAAAGTTTTGCTGTAGCAGGATTTGGCTGCTTCTATGAAGGTGGCCAAGGTGAATTCAGGTTCTTGGCTAGCCCAGGTGATAAACCAGGCGGTGGAAGGCCCAAAAAGACACCCTGCTGCTGTGGCCACCCACATGTGTTCTGCTACCTGGCAGATGCAAATATGGATTTCTGTGAAATGTAACCAAATTACTATGTTGGTACCTTCTAAAGCTTCTGTGAATGGTTCCAACTGTAAGTCCAGCATTTTTGGGAGAGCTCTGACTGGGAAGAGTGACACTGGTGTTACGTTGTCACAGGTAAAGTCAATTATAAACACTGGTCAATACAAGTTGGTTTTGAATGATAAAATAACCTTCCAGGATCTCCCCATAAGGGATGGGCAGGAAGGTGTCACAGTAGGTGCCATCATGCTGGGTATTATCCACCCAAGCAAGAAGGCTCAAAAAGCCGGAAAACCTTTATCAAAATTGACCAAGTTAACGGATTTAAATCAAACGGTCAATTGGAAATGGGTTATGGCTGCTCCTGTCTGTCAGCTGAAACTGGTTCCCCCTTGCAAATTGACATTGATAAATTGGCATAATTTGAGGGTCACCCAATATGAGCTTGTCAATCAGCATGGTCGTCAGAAACTAGTCACACAAGGGTTCTTTGCAACCTGGACCAGATATTTACTTGACAATGTGGAAGAAATAGGAGGTCAAGACTCAGGTGGTATTTCTTAGTCAATTTTTCTGATATATATTGAATAATTTTCACTGTTTCAACTCTAAGAGTTGAGTCCTCCCAAAATTTTACTCAATAAAAATCATTTATCCCAAGTTCTAATTTACTTTTGAAAAATGCATCCTGTGGTTGGGTTGTTACAATATATTCCGTACAATCTGATTCTCAACAGAATCATTTCTGGAAGATGGGGTCCTGCAGTTGGAACTTTGTTGTTGGTGCCGCCTAATGTTAATTTTGCACCAACCAATTTTGCAGCTCCTCCTCCCATTCTTGAAACTGAAAATTGTGTTGCCTCCCAATGTCCAGAATTTTATTCTGAAGATTTGTTGATGTTGTCTCAGGCCATTTATCTTGGGCTACTTTGGTTAGGATTAATTGTTCTGCTTAATCCTGGTATTACAATTGGAAATTTTAAAAAAATATATTTGAAGCCACATTGGTGGTTAATCATTAATTCTATGTGGATTTGGGTGGCAATTCCCCATCACTTAGAAACGTCTTCTTACTATCCTGCAATTTCCGTCACAGAAGGTTTCTTGGTGAGGGGTAGCCATAAAACAGCACTCTGTGCTTTCTTGGGGGTTCTCTTAAAGGTAGGTCATAAATTGAACCTACTACTGCTATAATTGTTGCAATTAAACTAACTATAGATCAGTATTTGAGGGGGAAGACATCAGTCTAAAGGGAAAGGGCAGAGATTTAAGATAAGATGATAGCTTTATTGCAAAATTGAAGCTATTATGCTGAAAAGATAGCCTCAGGGCCACAAGGGGGTGTCGTGGTGACATGATCCAAATATGGTTTGGTTTTGAATCATTTGTTTAGGGTGCCTGGCTGGAATTGGCTCTTCTCCTTATTAGGGAGTGTTGCCCTGTATTTTGATGGTACCCAGTTTTTTGCTGGCACTGGCTTTTCTAGGGTCCTATTTCTGACATTATGACATAATTCTAGGCAGTTATTTAATATTTAGGAGTCCTAGAATGACGTCATAATGTCAGAAATAGGTTTCTAAAAAAAAGATGTTGGAAACAGGGTGGATACTATTTTGACATTTGAGGCAGGATGTTGTTTGATACGTCATGAAGAGGCTCATTGAGCACCCCCTGGGTATTGTGAGACATTTTTTTCAGGCAAGTTATCAACCTTGGTTTTAACACTATTAGTTTAAGGCCCTGGGTATATTATATGAGGGTATTGCTCCTTATTGTGATTATAAAGAGAGAAAAAGCTCTTATAGTACACAAAGATAGGGATAGAAAGAATATGAAATATTTGTTTGATTATCTAATATTTATAAGTCAATAAAAATAGGTTTAGCAATATAAATATAAAAAAAATTGTGCAAACAAGATAAAATAGAGTTAGTATCAAAAGCTCATACTGGATGTAATAGAATGAGTCAAGTATTGTTAGAGGTGATTGTAAATAGGCAAGGATTAAAGAAGCAGAATAAATCTTTGTTCAAGTTTAGCAGCATTAAAAACCTTATAGCATTATGATAAGGACAGCTATGCACATTCACAAAAAATATCATTGCTATTATTTTCAATAGATTGTATTTGAGTCCTGGTATAGGCTAAGTCTCAGAACTGATCAACTTTCATATTTTCATGTTCCCCTCCCTGATCCTGGCACCTCAGAATCTGCTTGAGTTGCCCATAGCCCTTGGAAGAATTTTGTGAGAATTTTCCCCTTGAAAACACACATGACAATCCCCAGCCTGGTTGACTACTGACTTATCTTTAGATAATTTTGTAGCTGTGCTGAGCTAGAAGAGTTACAGAAAAAGGGGAAATAATATTAAAATAGGTGATGTCCTTATTTAAATGAAGAGGCTATATAGTCTTTTTTGTGACATTCATGTGTAGATAGATATTCCTATTGTATAGGTTCTATTTCAAGGAAAGTGATTGTACTTCATTTATGAAACTATTCAGCTGTGATGCCTCAACTGATAAGCCCAGCTTGACACATCCCAGCTTTAGGTCTTATGCAATTTAAGTTGGGTTACAGGTCATTATTTTTCAAATTGGAACACTTCTAGACGGTCCACCCTGCAGTTTCAACGCTACCAGTTCCTTTGGTGATGGAAGCCACAATATTATGGGATTTTCTTGAATTTAGAGCTTCATCTAGAAAAACTGCCTCCCTAGCTGCTGCATGGTCATTATCTTGATTTTATGATGTTCTGTGAGCTTCTCTGGCAATCTTGGTGATTAAGAGAAGTATATATTATGTTGTTCTTTATACCTTGTATATTCAAGTGCAGCAAAATGATTTGAATAAAGATAAGTAAGTGAGAAAAGGGATTTCATCAATTAGAAGCAATTGTATTTATTATGTAAAAGGCCCAATAGATTGTATGTATAAACTCTAAATGGTACTTTTATTGATTCTATGATCAATTGAGTTCCTGCAACTTAATAATTACATAGAAAGTATTAAATATTAAGTTTATGTGTTCCTACACCCTTAATTCTCACCTTAATTGAAATTTTCTATATAGTTTATTGTGTTTTACAGTAAACATTGGAGATTTATATTCTCTTGGATTGCTGTGACATTATCATTGTCTCAACAGGGTTAAGTAGATACCTTGGACGCTTAAGAAGATAACTAGCTATTTTCCAGTAATAGACGAAGCTCTGCAAGGATTAAAACAGCTTATTTTGGCTGACAGTTGGAACATTAACCTTTGTAGGTAGCATGTATTATTTATATATTTGTGCTAGGAGCTTTGCTGAGATATTGTTTGAGCTAAAAAAATGTTTACAACAAAGTTGGATAAGCTTTTGGATTTAGCTATTTGAGTACATGTATCTCTTGGGATATGCACTATAAAAAGGTTGACTAAAAATTTGTTGCTACTTATAATAGGAGGAATATAATAAATTAGTATAAAATGGTTCAAGAGGAATCAATATAATTTGTTATTTCAAAAATTATAAATGTAATCCTTAGGTGGATTCGAGTTGATCCAAGAGGCTACTGCAGAATCCGATAATTCCGTTGGGGAGGGCTTTGGATAGAAAGCTGGGAATAGCTTTGAAGCTATGCTCAGTAACCAATCTGTCGTAGCGGCCTGAGTGGGAGATGCTCTGAAAGGTAGCATTAAGCTTCAAACTAATAGAGTTGAAAACAACATCAATAATAGCAGGTCCAACAGCACCAAAAGAGAAGCAGGATCCTCTTTTAAGCCTAGGTTTGGCTCTGTAGGCAGCGTAATGTTTGGGAGAAACAAGGTATTTAGTAACCTTCCACGTACCAGCGCTCCAAGTGGCGGTGATAACACACTTCTTGAAGCGTGGGCATTTGACTGGCTTGCCTAATCTCTGTGGACCAGAAAAAAAGTACGCTTTCTTCACTTCCACAATCTTTGTGTATGCTGGGTTCTTCATAAACAGATTTAAGATCTCTTCGTCTGTTTGATAGATGTTGTCAAAGGCCAGCTTATTTCGAAAGCTAAAGTCATCCTCCCCTGTCCAAATAGCTTCTGGAGCCAACACAATCATCCCATTTACTTCGCCACTGGTCAACAATCCAACAGTGACAATCTTTTCCGATAAGCCCGCAGTTAA
Organism: Entomophthora muscae; assembly: GCA_014839935.2. NCBI lineage: Eukaryota > Fungi > Entomophthoromycota > Entomophthoromycetes > Entomophthorales > Entomophthoraceae > Entomophthora > Entomophthora muscae. Next base: position 114,819 of record QTSX02005834.1, read on the forward strand.
CACTACAAACAGGAATAAAAGATACATATTGCCACAGATAGATTATTGCTGCTTATAAACCTTAAAGCTACATTCATCTCATATCAATAGAAAATAGAATTGATTAGGAATTTAAATTTGTGCTTAAAGCACTTGTCTCGGAGAATCCCGAGAAGATATTATTGGTTACGAAACAAGTTGTTCACTCGGATAGCTTAACCGAGATAGGTTTTAAATTTTGTATTAAGGCTTCACATTTCCTTAATACTTCTAATATAAGCTTTGGAAAAGATGATATATTAAGCTTCATTGATTATCCTAAATGCAATAGCCATATTTAGAATGGAAGATATCGCTGCAGGCCAGGTCAATGTTGAGCAATTGGTTTAGTGTATCTCAATGCCAACATATGCTATGCTCCATCCCGAGTGGGCCTCTTGTTTTTTGCTGATTGAATCAAAAAAGTGTTTATTTTAGGATTTATGGGGATGGGCTTCTTTTCTGGATCCCTTATAATAAAACTCAAACCAGTTTATAAAAATGGACAATGTTTTATATTCTTGGGTCCGGACGATATCCCGTTAGCCTAAATAAATGTGAGGCTGTATATCTACAATGCTAGCTTAGGTGAACTTGAGAGGTAAGGTTTACAGTTGAATCGATTCCTCATATTTAAAGCCAGTAGCCAAACTGATAGTTTAAATTAGCTCACCCTTGCACACAATGCTTTACAAGCATTTATGCGTTTAAAGTTAGATCCAGTAAGTGTACCTAACGGTTTAACAGATTTGATATATCCGCCATTAAAACTTTAATAGGCTAGCATTTAACTACTTTTTTAAATAAATATTCAAACCTTGCAGTCATGCTGATCTATAATAATTACTTAATTTCTGAATGTATGGATCTTCATTGTACATGGTGGCAAAAAAATTGTCTTGATATTGGTGCAACAGAACCTGTGGGCTCAGTAAAGAAAGAAGCCAGAGAAAACAAAAGTAAAAAATTATTCAAAGAGATATTAGAATAGTATATATTTATTATTTGTACTGATAGGGATTTATTATATTATCAATTGTTTCAAAGCCACATTTGAAGAGAGGATATAAAAAATATTATTGGCTAGGAACTTCTAATTGAAATGATTCCTTATTCGGATGTGAGAGCCACTAATAAATGGACATGATTTTTAGAGGGGTTGTACTGGAGACCTATCCTGAAACAATTTTTGAGTGTTATATGTACGAAGCAAGTCACAGTTGCAATTTATATGGCGCCATCACTAACAATGATATGCTAATTTATCCAGTACCTCCTTGTTTCCAACTAGGGTTGTGGTGGGCAAAATCCGCTCCAATTACGGTATTTGCCTGAATTTAAGAATCCAAATTGGATCCTTTCAGGAACTGTAGATGCCCCTAACTTAGGGAATCCAATTTTCCCCGAAAGGATTTGGGTGAGAAAGGCTTTCTTTCCTCCAGAATATGGTGCCACTTGCTTGGCATCTAGGGGTGAACCTCAGGCTGAAATCCAGGGGTGTGGCAAGAATATATATAACATATTTTAGCAATAAAAAATCAATTTTTAAACATTCTTTTAATTTAAAATGTATTCCTTTGTACTTTAAAAATTCAAGTGTAACAGATCTCATCCAATCATTAACTAATATAGTTTGATCCAAAACAGATCCTCTGCTAGCGGCAAAATCAAGGCCCCAATTCCATAAAAATTGTGCTAGGGATCCACTCTTGAGGCAGAATGTTTCCAAACAACTTTAACAGAGCAAGCGGTTGGAAATAAAGGATGGTAGAGCCAACAGTACTCCTATCATTAGCATATGGACCACAAATCCTCACAAATTATATTTACTCATACAGGCAGTAAATTTTTTTAAAATGCAATACAGCCTGGAATACCCCAACAAATACCAAGGAGTGTTGGGGAAAATCTCAGGAGGGATCTCTTCAGCTTCTTGTAGAGATATTTTTAGGGCATGTCACTGGTAGGATCTAAGGGGTGTGGATTAGAGTCAAGTTTTTCTGTAAAAAGAATGCATTGAACTAAGAAAATTAGTCCTATATGAAACAGAACCAAAATTAGTTTTGTGGTGAGCATGTCAAAGGGATCCTTGAGTTTCTCAAATAAACTAACTACGGATTAAAAAATAAAAATATAGGTAGCTTTAATTAAAGAATAAAAACTGTTAGAGCACTGTTAAAATTACTCAATTGCCTGGTTAAAAATACTTGTCTGCAGCTGCAAGAATTTAGAATTGGAGTTCAGATTGGAAGTGATGGTGGGGAAGCTCCTGCAAAATTTGCTGCATCCCTAGCTGCAATGCCCAAGGTTTGGGAAAATATAATCAAAATATTAGCAGTTAAAGCACCTGGGTTTAAAGCCAGGTACTTATGTACTAAATTTATATCTGGCTTGGTTTCTGAAGCTAATGATTAGCTGCAAGTCAAGATTTTTGTTTCTAACTGATTGAGCCTCTATTTTGCTTTTTGGAGCCAGCTATATCTTCTAAGATCTTAAAAAAGGTTAACATTTTCAAATTGAACGCCAAGATCAAACTATGACGCCCCACAGTCCAAACGTAAGCTTAGAACCAGCTAATATTATAGGATGTTGCAGAGAAAAAGCAAAAATCAAGGGCCACTTCAAAAACAGGTAGTAAACCTTTGGAATTACTAACTGAGCACTTTTCATACCTTTGGGGCTAACTTCATCAACATAGAAGTTGATTTGCTTCACGTATTGGTTATAATCCACCTCATTAAAACCATTGTTTAATTAAAAATCCCAAACAGCATTAAGTCTATACCCATCCTTTGATGTCCCATATCTTATCATATTAACTGGAGGATTCAAGCTGTAAGGAACACTGTTCTTTACAGATTGGTCAGGCGCCAATTTTTCTGGAATCTCAGCCAGGTTTGATCCAGATGGCTGTTTTATTATAAAGCAGCCATCTTATCATATCCACTTCAACCCTTTTTCAAACACAGTCATTCCTAAAATCTATTTCCAACATCAAGACATCATTATAGGAATTTATAATAAATCTATTTTTTAAAATGCCCATAATGATGTCATAATTTTGGAAACAGGTTCATATGAATAACGGTGTTGGAAACACGGTGGGTACTGTTTTTACATCAATAGTTGCTTGGGTCAATTAGACTTACATAAGAGCTTGCTTCGTATCACTTTTCAAATAATTTCTGGAATCTGGATAATTAAGCACGTCTTGATCCCCCTGTTTTTGGCTCCAAGTGCTAATTAAAAATTGAACCGATTGCTTTTTGGTATTATCATCTCCTTAAATTATTTGATTTTGGTTGCTTGCCCTTATGGCTGCTGTAAGAAATTCTTTTTACAATTTATCACTGTAGTTTTCCCTTTGATCCAGTTTTATTTTAGAGATCCCTTATTTTGGGGGAAGGTAGATGTCCAGTCAACTGATTTTCCTATAACAGCTTCTCAGTCAATTTTGATCCAGCTATAATTTTCTTCGTATGTAACTTTTTAGATTTACAAAACAAAAACTTTAAAGAAAAAATATAAATATATCCACTTTTATAAAAAAAATTTTAAAAAAATCTTTGGGGTTTTTATTTTATTTTCTTACCAGGGAAATTTAATATAATTGGCTTTTAAAAGTGTATATTTTTAAAGCTAAGCCTGTTTAGTAAAAAATAGGGATATTAGAAAATTTGATTAAAGGTTTGATCAATAAATAGAGGGGGTTTGAAACCTTTAATTACTGTAAATATAAAAGGTTATAAATGGAGAAAATTATAGCTGGATCAAAATTGGCTGAAATCCTGTTATAGGGAAATCAGTTGGCTGAACGTCTCCCTGCCCCTATTTATAGTGTATGTTTTACTTAACTATCAGGATGAAAAGCCCCTTCAATTTTATCTTGCTTAATACCATGATAATTTTTATCCCAATGTTAAATATTAAAAAATATTGGTTATAAATGACCAGTGCTAAATTTTACAGCTCTGATGGAGCTTGAAATGTTCAATAACACTAGTGTTGCAACATCTTCAACTACTCCCTCTCAGAGAAGTAATTCCCTGAGTGATTTCCTGACCAATAATTTAATTTGTGGCACTCTTATCAATTGCCCATCTAGTACAGGGATCAAACCTTTTGAGTCCTAAGAGAAACAATTAATTGGATAAGCCTCATGACTACCATGACGTACATGGACAGCATATGGCTCCCCATTATACTATATAATCCTCTAAAATTGTATCAATAAATAATCATTCTCTTCTTAATTTTCCCCTTTATTTTGTTTATTATACTTCTCAGAAGTATATAATCAACAATTTTAATGACAATAATTGGCTTAGCTCTAACAACCACATATTCAAATCCTGTCACACTGATGCACCTGCCATTTTTTGTGTTCTTAGGTGCAGCCAAAGGGTACAATGAGAAATCCTAACAGTAGGATTATATTTGTACTAAGTCAGAGGTTAGTATTCAGGAATGAATAATAGATTTACCTTAAGGAACTGGGAATGATAACTATTGTAAATCTCCTCTAGATACAACTAGGAAAATGGCGCTGAAGTACAATAAAAATCACAAATTTTTTTTTGGAATATAACTTATTTTTATTGGGTGAATCTAAATGATTTTTATATGACAAATATTTACCAAAAATGGTAGAAGGATAGATAAATCACTGGATGCTCTCATAAGTGGGTTGAGGATCACTCATGGTATCAGTTGAAATGTAAATAGGTCCTTCACCTAATTTAGGTTGAAACCCATTTCAAGTTGCAAATGGGAATTGAAGGATTTTGCACTCAAAATGTGACTCCACTAAAGGAAAAATTGAAAGAACATAAATATTGTGATTCACATCATCATTAATCTTTTGATAACCATCCTGGGCTATTTAAACCCTGGAACCAAAGCAACAAGAAATTAATATGAGAGTTTAGAAATTTCTAGCCCCAAGGAAAGTATTTAAAACTAATCAATTATTTTTTTCAGGGACCTGTGTGGTCACTGTTGTCACAGCATCTTTGATTACTCTCTCTTGGGAAAGCAATTCCCTGAGCAATTCTTCAACTAGTCACAAAGTCAGTGACACTCCTATTAGCCACCCATCTATTACGGGGATCAAACCTTTCAATTCCTAAGCAGAACATTACTTGGACAAGCCTCATGACCTAAGAGAAACAATTAATTGGATAAGCCTCATGACTACCATGATTTACATGGACAGCATATGGCTTCTCATGATACTATATAATACGCCAAACTCATAACAATAAAGTATCATTATCTTCTTAAATTTTCCCCTTTAATCATTTATTATACTTCCCAGAAGTATATACTTGACACTGTGAAGAATCAAAATAATCAGCAAATGGTCCAGAACTCAAAGTGTGACTCATTTCTTCACCAACTCCTGCAAAAAAGAGTAATAATAATAATGATAAAGTGAAGTCTTCTTTATTAGTGATATTTTTCATAATAGATAAATGTATATACTTGGGCGCATTTTGTTGTAGCAGGGATTTACTATGTTTGCACCAAGATTTACCTACTATTTACATTGCTAAGGGAGTAAGACCAACTTTATTCTAATTAATACCAACAACTACAAGAAAATACATCCCTCAGGTGGTTACATTCTCACACATTTCTCATCTGGTCTTACTCTATTCACACTGCTTGTATCTTTCTCTTCAAGGTGTTCTCTAAGCCCTTCTTGGTTACGGACCTTCATCCAGAATGAAAAAGATTCTATAAACCCCTATTTCTCACTAATAGCCAATTTCACTCAAGATTATAAAAAATAAGCCTTTTTTTATATTAATGCATTAGGATTAGCTGACCAAGTTATTTCTCATAGCGGTACTTGATGCCCTTGGGCCACTGATATCAACTACCTAGTAAATATTGTACATATTGTATATATATCCTTCAAGACAAGGCCTGCTCTGACATAAAAAAGACAGCCAGACTCTAATATAGGCCATTTTACAAAAGTAACAATTTTTAACCCCAAAGCAGGATTTGAATCTGCTCCCAGCCACCAGGCGGGGCAGGTGGTGGGAGCCTGTCTGCACCTGGATTTGCTTTGAAAAGCAAATATCCAAGTAAGGGAATTGCTCCTGCCCTTCCAGTAGCTGTGGGGCTTGTCCTGGGCTCCAAAAGCTATGCTCAAGCCTTGGTGGGTTTGACTGGGCCTGGGCAGGCTAAGTTTAGCTGCCCAGAGCTCACAGTTTAAGCCCATCCTACATTTGGTAATTTGGAGTTCCCAATTGGAAACCCTTTTTTAATCAAGTTCTTCAACCTCAGGATTGCTTATCAGACCAGCCCAGATCAAGTAATCAAATTGAAAATGACTCCATGACTCCTTCAGCCAAGCCTGCCAGAATCAATGACTAGCCAAGCTAAGATAGGCTACCAGTAAGCCAAGAAGCTGTTCCTGAAGACCCCAAAAATATTAAAAAGCCAGCCAACCAGACAACAGAAGTCAGAATGTTCAACCATGCCACCCAGATAGCACAAGAAGAATTCCCAGAGGCACCTGCGTGTGAGTAAGTATATAAATTAGAAGCACTTGAAAAAGTTCTGTATTGTCATCCTTACCAAATAAAGTTGTTATGAACCTTTGGTTCACCAATCTGTTTCCATACATATTTTGATACTCTTCCATCTGCATACACCCAAGCATCAGTACTCATTCACTGGGATAGATAGCCAGACTCCAGTTGACAAAACCAAAGCCTTTGACTACTACTGTCCACCCAATGCTCCATTTGGCCCTGTGCGTTTCACTGAGTATTCCCCAATCCTGACCACAAACCCTGGACATTGGAAGACTTGCAGTGGTACACCCTCCCAAACGCACCCAAGGAAACCTACCAAATTTTCCATGACAGCAAAGAAATCACCATCTATCCTTTGATCTTCAATGGGAAGTACAACAATCCTGCTGCCTACTTGGTCCCCATGGAACCGCCCCTGACACTCAAACCAACCATCTCAACCCCCCCACTTCTGATGCCACTGGCCAGAGTAGTCAATTCCTGGGAGTGCTTTACCTGGCGCTCACAGGATTGATTGACTCTGCCTTGCTAGCAGCTGGGCCTTGGGCTGTGGCTGGGAAGGCCCTTTCCTACCTGATAAAGTTATGCCCCATCATCTGGTGGGCCATGCCAGTATCTGCTTTGGCTCCTCCCTCACCTTATAGAGCTCCATGGTACTCTTGGTATCCTGATAAACAGGCCTAAGTGCCCCTGTCTCCCCCCAAACCAACAAGAAATTGTACCAAGGCTGTTGTGAATGCTGCCATTCACCATGTTTCAAATTTGCCTTCAATGGGTTATTTTGAGGACAAATTACTCTCTTTTGCTTTTGTCTCTTGAAATGAGTCTATATCCAAACTGAGAAATACAATTGTCCGGTTTCCTGACTCTGTGCAACTCACTTACCCCACTCATGCTTGTGGCAAGTGATCCTACTATCCTGGTATTTTTTTGTGGTATTGTAAACCACTATATATTACATTTCCTATTCACCAATAAAAATTAAGTTCTATTCACATTTTTGTCTTTGTGTCTTCCAGTACTTTGGCACCTCTCTCTAGCCACAACTAGTAGAGATTATTCATCCAGGGCCACAAGGTAGTCACATAGCCTTCCCTGCCATCTAACCAAGACTTAGTACAAATCCAATCCTAAGGTTAGGATTCCCTGTTGTGTGTCTGTGCTGCGCCTCAGAACACAACAAAGGCACAAACTTTGCTACTTGCATTCCATGTGTCCCACAATCCTCTATTTTTATGGACTTAAAAATTAAAGATTGCTCACAACTTCTTGCTACCCATGCACTTATAAATCCCATACACATAAAATTTTATTCAACTCTGGTTCACAACACACCATGGTTAGCAAACTATTTGTAACCAAGTACAAAATACCAGTTGTCAAATCCAACTCCAAATATCTCAGAATGGCAGACAAATCAAAAGTTTTACTTGAAGGCAAAACAGCCCCCTTCATAATTGACCTCCAAGGCATTCAAAAGTCCATCAAAGGACTTGTCATGAACAACATAAACTACAACATTGTAGCAGGCATGGACTGGTTCACCCAAGTGAATCCCAGCATATGTTGGAAAACAAAAACCATGAAAATAAAACACAATGGAGTCAATTTCAACATTCTAAAAGAACCCAATGACCTCATTATAAGAGACACAATATCTGTTCAAGTCATAAATCAAGATGACTCTGAATACCTAACCAAAGACAGTACCCTCCACATAATGAGGTACTTCAAATTTAATAATATACAAACACAAAATGATCCAATGCCCGGAACTTGCAGCACTCCTAAAGGAATATGCTCATGTATTCAAGGAAGAACTCACAGAGTTACCCCCCAAACAAGAGGTCAAACATGGCATCAACTTATGCAAAGCCATGCCCAAACCTGCACCCCTCTAAAACTCTCTCCCATGAAGACCCAAACACTTAAAGCCCACATCAAGGACAATCTAGCCAAAGGATTCATCTGTCTGTCTGAATCCCTGTGGGGGCAGCGGTTTTCTTTGTAAAGAAGAAAGAAGGATCCCTTTGCTTAGTTACTGACTATAGAGCACTAAACGCAAGTACAGTAAAGAATAAATACCCACTTCCCCTCACAGAAGACCTATTTGCAAGGCTCTCTGGAGCAAAGAAAATTCTCAAAAATTGACCTCACATCTGGTTATAACCAAGTTGAAGTCAAAGAGAAGGACATACCAAAGACTGTGTTCTGCATGCAATTTGGGTTGTTTGAATGTAAAGTAATGAATTTTGGGATGACAAACGCCCCAGCAACATTAATCACCATGATGAACCAGGCGCTAAACAGACTCTCAAATACATTATACTACCTCAACGACATCATCATATTTTTAAAAAACAAAAGAGGAACACCTCACACATGTCTGCAAGACACTCAATTGACTTGCAAAGCACAAGCTATACGCTAAGCCTAGTAAGTGCCAATTTATGGAAAAGGAACTCCTGTTCTTGTGCCACATTGTCTCTGACAGTGGCATCAAAGCAGACCCAGATAAAATAAAAGCAATAAATAACATGCAACGCCCCACCTCTGTGAAACAAGTTAGATGCTTTCTCAGTATGGTAGCTTATCTAAGAAAATACATCAAAGACTGCAGAAAGCTCACCGCACCAATCAATGACCTAAACAAAGGTAATGCCAAAAAGAAATTCATCTGGACTCCAGAATGCAACAAGAATTTCCAACTATTGAAACAAGCTTTGATAGAAGCACTAATCTTGCAATACCCTAATAACAACAAGTGCTACAAGCTTGATTCAGACACTAGTGACACCGCCATTGGCGCAGTCCTATGCATCCGCCAGCCAGGGCAGCAAGATTTCCTGCCAGTATGTTATGAAAGCAGAAATCTAACAAAAACTGAGCAAAGTTACCCAATACACAATAAAGAATTGCTAGCAATATATCACACATGCAAGAAATGGAGACGTTACCTCAAAGGACACTTAAATGTCCAAGTGCTAACTGACCACAAATCCTTAATCTATTTCAAAACTCAGAATGCACTTGCGCGGCACCAAGCCAAATGGATGTCCTTGCTGGAACAGCTTAACCTGGACATCCAATGCAAAAAGGGGGAAGAGCTGGTCATAGCCAATGCTCTCTCTAGGCTATGCCAACCAAGAGAGGATCACCCTGACCACCTGGACCCTGACTGGCCCAACCTATACAACACTGAGTACAAGACAAAAGGAAAGGATCCCTCCACACACCAACTAACCCATGATACACTAGTAAAGAATGAAAAAAATTTCCACATATCAAATAGCATGGTATACCAAATTATCAAGGATAAACACATTCCATACATCCCACTCACACAAAGAGTCAACACTATATTAAGACACCATTGTCTGCTAGGACACACAAAGGCTAACAACCTATATCTCACATTAAAAGAGATAGCATGGTGGCCCAACCTGAAGCAAGACATAATCAATGTTCTAAAAAAAGTGTACAGTATGTGAAAAATACGCCAGCACCAAGGCGCCACAGCCAACAGTTAACCCAGCACCTGACCCCAAACCGTTTAAGGTTTGGGGACTGGACGTAGTGGGACCCTTCCCAGAAACCAAAACAAATCAACGTTTCCTAATTGTAGCCATCAACTTTGCCACATGTTGGCCCATCTGCTGGGCAACAAAAGATCACAAGGCGGAAACAATAAATCAATTCATCAATAAAGCAATCATAGCAGACTACAGCACTCTGGACTACATCATAACAGATGGAGCAAAAGAGATAACAGGCCACATAGTAAATGACAATCTAAAAGCAAAGAACATCAAGCACTCCACAACCTCGCCCTACAGGCCACAGGCCAACGGCAGAGTTGAACGCCTGAACGGCAGCCTTATCAGAACCCTGGAGAAAATAATGGATGGCAAAGCCAAAGACACATGGCCGCTCTATGTGAAACATGCATTACTAGTATCCCGGGTTTGTACCAATCAAGGTACAGGCTACTCACTGTTTGAACTAACATACAGGTACAAGCCAGAAATGGTCACCCACAATAACCAACCATATGTGAAGATCCCCCCGGGAAAACCTCTCACAGTAGAACAGAAACCAGTTCTATAACACATACGCCTCAAAGCCAAACTGGCAGAAGTAAAGAGACTCAAAACTCAAAAGGTAACCTCAACAAAGGACCCACTCCCCATCAACTCCCCCGTCTGGGTCCTAGCTGGGAACAGAAAGAAGTTAGACTAAGTACACAGGGGACCAGGAAGAATCATCAGATACCAAACAGACAGGAACACCTACCTGGTTAAGTTCCAGGGTGCCAAAGAGCCCATCATCAAAAAGTACTACAGATCTTACCTCCGCCCTAGCAAAGGAGAACACTCAACCCAGCTGGTGCCCACTAGTAAACAACTCCAGGAACATCAGGCAGTAGCCATCAAGACAAAGCCCCCTCCTGATGTACCCAAGTAACCTCTCAAGGGAGAGGTGTTTTGAGAGTCTGGATGTACAAGTATTCTGGCTATCACCATCACACCTAACATCCAGTCATTGCCCAATTTGGTGCCTTTCCAATATACCATTTGACATACCAGAAATGGCAACAAACCAATATCACATGACTGCCCAGGTATCCAGCAACTTGAAACCATCCAGCACATGACCAGCCCCTGGTTTTGGTCCAACTAATATCCCCGCCACAGCTAAATCTATACAAGTCTAAAGTATTATCCAATAAAATATACTTCTTCTCTTCCTACTTTTATATTTGAAGCTTCCCCAAAAGGCGCTCCTTATCACTTTATTGGGCAGAGTATAGAATATTATATAGTATCATGGGAAGCCAGATACTGTTCATGTACGTCATGGAGGTCATGGGGCTTATCTGAGTAATGTTTCTCTTAAGCCACAAGGCTTACTCAAGTTGTGTTCTGCTTAGGATCTGGATTCTGTGATCCCCGTAATAGATGGTCAAATTATAGGAGTGCCACCAACCTATTGATTAGACAGTGAGCTATTCAGTGACTCATTCAGTGAACTGCTTGGGGCATTAATTCCCCAAGAGGGAGTAATTGAAGATGTTGCAACATCTCCCCCTGGGGTGCTGGAAGGCAGAGCCTTGGGAATTTTCTTCAGATAGTTGGGGATGTGTGCTTGGTATTGATCCAGTTTGACGTTGGGGACAGGGAGTCTGGTATTTTGTTAGGCTGTTCTGTCTTTACATAGGCAGAGTCAATTGTGATGCATATGTTTCAGCTTGGTTCATGCTCCAATGCCCTTGATGAGGTAGGTATTATTGGGTTTGACTTTGATAACAATGCCTGGTCCACGCAATCCTGGGTCTAATTTGTGTTGGTCATGGTTGACAACCCAGATCTTGTCTCCAGGTTGGAACCTTTCCTGTTGTAGCAGGATTGCTTCTCTCTCAACTCTTTTGTGTTTCATGTCTTCTTGGTCCTTTCTAGCCTGCTTCATGTTGGGGTTGTTAGCCTCTGGCATCTTCTTAGGTAGAGGTAATTGAGGTCCTGAAGCTGTACTAACAAGAGTGGGCTTTTGTCCATAGACAAGTTTGTATGGGCTTTTGCCTGTATTACGGTTAACCTGTGTTTGACAGACCATAAGTGCTGTTGGAAGCATGTCAAATCAAGCCTTTGGATTGTTAGAAGATAACTTACTGGGGGCTTCTACAAGTGCACCGTTTAGTTGTTCAACTTGTCCATTTGCTTGAGGGTGATATGGGCTGGCTGTGATGTGTTTTATCCCATTTTTGGCAAGGTAAACGTTGGTGTTGATGGCTTTAAGTTCAGTGCCTCCATCTGTGATCAGGAGGTCAGGTTTTCCAAATTTGCCTATGATTTCTTTGCCAATAAATTGTCTCACATCATTGCCTTTATGCTCTTTTGTGTCTTGTGCCACGGGCCATCTGGTTGCATAGCCAATAGCCGTTATTATATACTTTTCCCCTTTGTTTTCATCAAGCATTGGTCCCACAATATCCAACAACCATACCTTGAAGGGTTGTGTGATGGATATGGGCACCACTGACTTGGGTGGTGCTTTGGTTTGGGCGTACTTTTCACAGACTTCACATTGCTCCAGTACCTCTTTGATGTCATCTAGCATATTGGGCCACCAGTAGCATGTTTTAAGGTACTTGTGTAGGTTCCTGCTACATGTGTGTCCCAGGTCTCTGTGATATCTGAGGATGGTGGCAATCTTTTGGGTTGACAGAATGTAGGGTACAGTGTCACTGCTTGGGAGTATTTGATGCAGGGTACCATATAAGTTTTTGAACAAATGTTTTTTCTTAAGGACCTTTTCTTGTACGTTCATAGGTGTGCCTGATGGGAAGTCTTCCTGGAGATTCCCCATGATGAGCATGGGCCAGTTGGGGTCGCCATCAGCGCAGAGGGCATGCTTGCTGTATAGCTTGATAGGGCATCTGCAGTAAGCATTTCTTTGCCCAGTTTGTATTCAATTTGCATGGGGTATCTCTGTATGAGGCTCATCCATTTGGCTTGTCTCCTTGATAGGTGTTGTTGTGTTTTGAAGAATGCTAGAGATTTGTGGTTGGTAAGCACTTTGAAAGTCTGAGCTCCTTCCAGATAGCATTGCCACTTTAGGAGGCAGTGTACAATGGCCACCAATTCCTTGTCGTGTATGGGGAACCTTTGTTCACTGTCAGATAACTTCCTTGATTTGTACGCCACAGGGAGGAAGTCTTTCTCTGATATTTGGATGCAGAGTACTCCTCCTATGGCGCAGTCAGAGGCGTCAGTTTCTAGTTTGTATATCCCTTCACAATTTGGATATTGGAGGATGGGGGCGGTAACCATTTGTTCTTTTAACTGGCAGAAATGTTGATCTTGTAACAGATTCCATACAAACTTAGCTGTTTTGCCTGTAATGGCTGACAGGGGGCCGTCAGAGCGCCCCAGTCAGAAATGAACCTTCTGACATAGGCTATCATGCCTAGGAAGGTGCGGAGTTCACTCTTGTTTCTGGGGGCTGGCATTTTGGTTATGGCGTGTATTTTCTCCGGGTCTGGTTTGATCCTGTCCTTGCTGACAATGTGGATGAGGAAGAGGAGTTCAGACAAAAAGAAGTTGCACTTTGATGGTTTGGCAATGAGTTGATTTTCCTTGAGGGTGCAGAGAACTAGACGGACGTCTTCCCAGTGTTGTTTTAAATTCAGGCTGTAAATGATTATATCATACAGGTATATAATTGCTTGTTTCCCAATATGTTCTTTGAAAACCTCGTTCATAAACACCACAAAGGTACAGGGGGCATTTGTCATGCCAAAGTTGAGGACAATACATTTGAAGGATCCTTATTTGGTTCTGAATGCTATCTTGGGGATATCTTCAGGTTTCACGCAAATTTGATGGTATCCTGCTGTCAGATCAATTTTTGTGAAGATTTGGGACCCCCCAGGGCGTCAAAAAGGTTGTCAATCAGGGGCAGGTGATACCTGTTCTTAATTATGACCTCATTGAGCGCCCTGTAGCCAGTGACCAGGCGTAGTCTTCCGTCTTTCTTTGCCACAAAGAAGACAGCGGTGCCAAAGGGTGATTTTGAGGGTCTAATGAGGCCTTTGTTGAGAGCCTCATCAAGATAGGCTTTTAGGACGCCATCTTCTTGGGGTGGTAAGTGATAGATAGGGCATGCCTTGGGTATGCTTCCTTTAAGGTCAATCTCATGTTGTATGCCGCGGTCAGGTGGTAACCCAGGTAGTAATTCCTGGAAAACAGAGGGAAATTCTTTGATTAGCTGATCACAGAGTAGACCTGTTCACGTCTAGATTCTGTATTCTTAAAGTGAATGATTTTGTATCTACAGGTATTCCAATTGATCTTGCTGGGGTCTGTCTCCTCTTCTGTTTCCATTATCTTTATGAATACATGGTCCCTCATGAGAGTATCAAGATGTGTTGGGTATACATAGTGGTGGACTTCTCCTTGCTGTATGGTGAGAGTGGCACTGTCCCAGTTGATATGAGGTTTTTTCTTTCTCATCCAGTCCAGGCCAAGTATGACATCGTACTTAGGGATTGGTATGATAGGGCCGCTAATTGTTGTTTACACGTCTCTAATTTGGGCATGGAATGGCTTTGTTTCTTTAGTGACTGGTGTGCTTCTGTTATCTGCCATGATGAATTTCCTGACACTGCTTTGAACTGTTGGTAATTTCATAAGGTTGGCAATTTTTTTGTTAACAAGGGATTGATCTTCTCCAGTATCAAATAGTGCTGTGCCCTGGTATCTGCAAAAGCAGAAATGATAAGTAAGGAGTTTATTTCCAGTTTAGGCAGCAAACAGTAGAGGATTGCTGGAGGGTACTTGGATAATGGTAATTGAGTCCACATCCTGGTCTCTGTACAAGTCTTGTGTGTTGGGGGAGGGCGGCTTGCCTAAGCACTCCCCTGAGCTTTTCCCTCCTTGTTGGTATCTTTGGTGCTTGCCTGGTTGGCTTGGGCCGTATGATTCCTGTTTTGAGGATGGGTGTTGTTGGCTCAGTTGTTCTGCTTATTGGGACAAGGGTCCTTCTTTTTTTAGGGGTCTCCTTGCATTTTTTGGTTGCATGTAGGTCGTCAGATTTTTGTGCTGTGTGTTTCCCTTCCAGGAATACATCCTCAAGGTTCTTGCAGCGGGTCATGTCAAACTGACGTCTAATGTGTGTAGGGAGGCTATTGTAGAAGTCCAAGTGTGGTCCAGGTTCATCAAAGTTGATGGTGTTAGGTGCATAGTCATGTAGGTCTTTGTATGCAGCAATGTACTCCATGATTGTTCCTGTCATCTTGAAGGTTCAGAGTTCTGTCATGATCACTACATCAGAATCCTTCATGGAGAACTTTTTGAGGAATGTGATCTTGAATAGCTCCCAGTTTTCCTTCTGGTTGGGGTCTTGAGCTAGCCATTGGCTTACAAAATGTGATGCAGTTCCTGTGACAGAGAGAAATCTCACTGACCCAGAGTCTGTGGGGGTATTCTACTTGTTCAAACTTGCTTTTGGTACTGTTGATCCAAAGAGAGGTGTTTTCCTGGCGTAGTCCTGCAAAGGTGCCAATTTCAGCTGTACATAGGTGCTAGGACACAAGATTGGGTATCTCAGGCTGCTGTAGTGCTATCATGGTTGGTGTTGTGGGTAAAAATCTGTGGGCTTTGAGAGTGTTGTATTGTTCAACAGGTACAAGGACATTGTCATAGATAACAAGGCCTGCAGGGACCTCTTGTCCCTCTTTGTAGTCTCTCCAGCTGTTGGGGAGTACCATTGTCTGAGTCTTTTTCTTGGGAGGAATTTTTCCTTTGAGTTGGGTAGGTATGGATAACCTACCTGTGCTATCACTGTCGAGATTATACTTCTAGGAAGTATAATAAATGAGATAAAGGGGAAGATTTAAGAGAAGAATGATACTTTATTGGGTAGAGTATAGAATATTATATAGTATCATGGGAAGCCAGATACTGTTCATGTACGTCATGTAGGTCATGGGGCTTATCTGAATAATGTTCCTTTTAAGTCACAAGGCTTACTCAAGTTGTGTTCCGCTTAGGATCTGGATTGTGTGATCCCCGTAATAGATGGTCAAATTATAGGAGTGCCACCAACCTATTGATTAGACAGTGAGCCATTTGGTGACTCATTTGGTGAACTGCTCGGGGTGTCAATTCCCCGAGAGGGAGTAGTTGAAGATGTTGTGACACTAGTTATATTATGTTCTGTGTGACTTTAGTTCAATTGGATCCAAATTTGGTTTGTCCATATCAAGAGATCTGAAAATTACAGAATGGTAAAAAAAGATGTTTTAAAGTTATATATGTAGACCTTACCCTCTTATCTTTTACCAATCTATCTTAAACCAGTGATATTAGTTAAGAGAAATATTATGAAGAAGGAAAGTCAGAAGTCCTAAACCCCAGTATTGAATGTGTAGGCTTTTGGAATCATGAGCTCCTTAAAATTGATAGGCAACTTAATAAAGGGACATTATTTTTTATCTCTTATCATAAAACTTGTTGAAATAGCATAATATAACTATAACTATAACTATTGAATGATCTTTTTATATGTGTATATATAGGACAATATTATTTTGTCAAATGTGGGTGGTTGCGTAGTGCTATGGTTAGCACAATGGGCGACTCTGGATAGAGATACCTCTTTGCCTCCCCCCGAAATTTTTTAATAAATTTTTTCCAAAAAAAAAGTGTAATGGTTAGCACACAGGATTCTGATTCCTGTAATCCGAGTTCGATCCCTGGCGCAACCTTTTTATTTTTTAACTTATTACCAAGGTTTTACTGAGAGTATCTAACTTATTGTTAAGAAGCAAGCTATACATACTTTATTTAAAATTCATTTTTAAAAAGCTATCCTATATCGATTTTGGAGCAAGGATTCTCATGGCCTTTGGGAACAGCGATGATAAGAAGCCCATTCTCAAGCTTAATGTTGGCTTTATCAGGCTCATAACTTATTTAAATGCAGATTAATGTTAATGGTACGATTAAAGTTGCCAAAAGGAAGATCTTGTATAAGAAAATTGTCTTATTTAACTTTTTATCTGGGCTTAATGAAGTCACCTAAGACCAGTGAAGTTTTATTGTGGGCAGCAGTTACTTCTACATGCTCTTTCTTTTGCCAGGGATCTTGGCATGAATGATCGTCTCCTTGTCTGCCGCATGTACGTCGATATTGAGATACCGAGTGCGGTACCTGGGAATCAAACACTCATTAGAGAAATATAACCAGGTAAGCTTTGCTTGGATGGCTCAAGATAACTAAAGTAGTGAAAGTGACATTTAGGTTGAGTATCTTGTACGATTGAATTTAATCAGCTATACAATACATACAATTGAACTCTGGCTGGGTTCATTTACAAGCTTCTCTGAAAATAATTAGTCATCATTAAGCACCATTTAAAGTTTAAACGATCACACGATTTTGGGGAGCTTAGCAAAGGTTTTCAAGCGCCATCAAAATTTTGATATGGTGTACTGTAATTGGTCCGAATTCCACATGAATTAATCTTAGCTATCCACACCGATTCACCAAATATAACATATCACTCAAGCTTTCTGGAATCGCTTAATAAACCAAGGATAATAGATATCATATTTAATATCAAAACATAGAAGAGTATAAATGTTTAAAGGATTAACATATTTCAAATTTAACCATCTCAAGTTTATAATAAAATTTTATATAGTATCAGCATCTCTACAAAAATATACAACCCTGTTTCATTATTAAATCAATCCCATCCTAAAAATTAAATAATCTCAACGCCAGTTCAAATGTTATAGCCAAGTCTGAATAATCCTGATAAACATTAATTAATATATATAAAAGTGAATCTGTCTGGATGAATGTCGCCTCGAGTGGGTTCAAGCTGTAAGGGATTTACTGAAATATTTTCTATTAATAATTTAATTAAAAGTCGATGGCCAAGCCAAAAGCTCGATTTGCTCATCCTTACAGGTAGGGTTGGGACGGGCACCAAAATCTACACAATTGGTTTTGTGACTTTGTCAGTTGAGCACAATTCATTTTGTGACCTTCATGTCACATCACAATTCATGCAGATTGGTTTTGTGTTTTTAGGGAGCAGTACACAATTTCAACTGTCACATTTTGTGCCCTGCTCCAAAAGTCACAAAACAAATCTGCATGAATTGTGATATAACCAAGCACAATCTTGTATGGTTTTGTGTTGTGTCCAATCATAAGTATTTAAGCTTTTCCTTTCAATTAAAGTAGATATTTATAATATTTTGATTGGTGTTTTAATATAATTATCTAAAGCAAACTGTGGTACAATCAAATCTATCATTGTGAGTAATGAAAGGTAAAGCTTTAATAAATTCAATTTAAAAAATAAAGTCCCACAACTGAACTTCCTCTAATTTTACATCCTGTGCCTTGCACAAAATGACACCATCTGTTTCACCCTTGAGAACCATTCTAATTTTACATCCTGTGTCCCTTCACAAAATGAAATAATCTGTTTCATCCATGAAAACCACCTTCCTTTTATATTTTGTGATCTACACAATGGAGTGAGGCACAAATTGTGGCCTACTCCAAAAGTTGTGACACAAAATCACATGGATTGTTTGGTGAACCAATCCAAAACTTCCAAAAAATGGTTTTGTGACACTGTGTTTGCACACTTGCTGTTTCTGTCCCTTCCCTACTTACAGGCAATCCCTTACAGGCACCTTTGATAGTAGGAATGCCGGATTTGGTGGAGTATGGCCTAAATTATATTAAATGAAACCATAAGCCACTCAAACTCTAATAAATTTAGAGTTAATTACTTGGTTTTAAATTAATTTGTTCAACTGATCAGCTATACCAATGAGGCCTATCTATGTAGATTACCCAACTCCAGGATGTGTGGGTTAAAATTGGAAGAGAAGCTGCAGATTGTTTAACATACTTTTATATGATTGGATGGTGTGATGCCAAATTTGATTCATCATCAAATAGCAAATATTGAATGCATTTCCAAAACTGCTATATAAGCTCCAATTAATTACAATAAAGACCACTTGATTAACTTCTAAATTATTATTAAATATCATATATATGTAATTCAGCATTACAGAAAATTGGAGGTCATACCTAAAGTCAAACTTGGATTGTATTGTTGATTGATTGTATTGTGTTGAAATGTCTACTTCTTTGTGTCAAGTGGTGACGCCCAAAGCCCCACCTGAACCTTCTTCCTCGGTTGTGGCTACTGCTGTCAATGACTCCTCTGCGGCCATTAAGTTCTGGGCCTCCCAGTCTGTCAGCACTTTTAGTGGCAAAGGGTTTAGAGTGTGGCTCAATTCTTTCAAAGACTACTGTGACACCTTTAACCTCCCAGACTCGGCCAGATTAAGAGAAGTCAGCTCCAAACTATGCGACAATGCATGTATTTGGCACCACAACATGCTCTTCAAAACCTGGAAAGAGTGGAAAACTGAAGCTAGAAAACGCTTCATTGGGTACAAACCAGACCCATACCACCTCTTGAACCAAGTTAAGATCAGCCAGTTTACCTCACTCCAGCCCTTTATTGTGAAATTCCAAGAGTACACAAACAAGGTTTTGACCCAGTAAACCAAAGGGTCAGCTGGGATCAAACAGAAGATCATCTCTGATAACTTCCACAGTTTGGTAGACATACCCACCTTTGAAAACGCTCTCATCCCTGCTTATGCTGGACTCATCCACAAAGCTAACCCAGCCACCCTGGAAGAAGCATATAACATAGTTTGTGAAAACTATGCTATATACATGGAGCGTGAACTCAATGAGGATGCTAAAGCAACATCTAAGTGGAACCCATTCTTCTCCAGCAGCAAAAAGAAGGAACCTTCAATTGCTGAAACAATTGAAGCTAAATTCAAATATATGCAATCCCGGGTTGAAGCTATCTACCTAGCACATGAATGCCCTAGCCATGGCCCAGACCCATGCAAGGACCTTATGTGTTTACAAGCAATTGCTACAGTTGCAGAAACCAGTGACATAAGTCCAAAAGATGCACCAACCCCTGCTCAATCTGCAAGTGCACCAATCACACCAATTTTAGTTGTAATCAATGCATGCACAACACCACCCAGCGCCCCATTGCAGTCATGATGGCAGACCAGTACTATCAGAACATGAAGTGCCCTCTCACTACACCCAAGAGTGTTTTTTCTTTGAATAAAAAGAATAGTTCTGATTACATTATTGATCACTCTGGCCCTGTAATCTCTCCATTGATCAAACCCAGACACATAAGATCTCAAGCCCCATCTCTCAACCAAGATTACACACCCCCACCCTTGAAAAGACATGAAAGAGAGGCCAACCCTTCTCCCAAAGAGCAGCCAGCTGAGAGTGATACCCCAGCAACACCAGAAACCCAAATCACAGCCAAATTGTATGATGAAACATTTGAAGAAGGAACACATGCACCCCCCACCTCTCCAAAGTTACCCACACCACCACCCACTGTCTGCAACAGCAGATGGAACCCCAAACACCCCAACCCGTTCACAGCCTTGGAGGAGCAACTGGACTTTGACAACCCAGCAATGACAGAAGACAACCCTAGGTACAACATGGTGACTGTGGAAACAGCACCAGAATCTCCAGCCAATCAAAAAAATACAACCAATGGTATTGAACTTGATTTGGAAATTCATAATGATTTTCCATCAGCAACAATGAACCTATAGATGCAACATCAGCTGAGGATAATGTTATTGATGACCTACCTTAAGTAAAAAATGTGTACAAAGGAGAGACAACAGACATGTACACAAATACACCAATGGAAACATCAACTTTGGTTGTGGAAGAGTCTATGACCAACCCACCAATGGAAATGTCACCATTGATTTACCCAGATTCCACTGCAAACAGTCCAATGGAGACATCACTGGTAGTAATACCAGAAGCAACATTCAAAGCTCCAATGGATACATTCAATACCCCTGCAAAAATGGGATTAGTGGATAACAATGATCCACACTTACCAAATAGAGTGCAACAATCAACTATGAATGACAAGACTAAACATGCTATCCCTGGCATCCATCTACATCCACCAGATGTGCCAAATCTAAAAATGGAAAGATTAGTGGAAGGGATTTTGGTTGACAAACTGTTTGAAGAAACAGCGGTAACAATCTCATTGGCAGCCTTACTTTGAGAAAATCCAAAATTACGTCAGAAGGCCCATAGGGCAGTCTTGACCCTAAAACCCCATAGGAAGGAAGAACTTTTCTTGGCAGGCACCAGAGCCCCAAGAATGGAAGGAGCCGTAAACAAACAAATGACCCATGTCATCCTAGATGGAGGCACCTATAGTAGTTTAATAACTGTCAAATTCCTAGAATCTTTACCTAACGTTTTTATTCCACCATCTGACATCACCTTCATAATGGCTGACGGAAGTAAGAAATTCTGTCATGGAATTGCAAAGGGATTGAACCTATGGATTGGTGGCGCAGAAATACAGATTGATGCAGCAATCTTTGATCACCACAAATATACACTCTTATTAGGGTGGCAAACAATGACTGATTTGGGCATTACAACTCAATACATGGGCAACAAATGGACAATAGAGTACAACAACTTGAAGGTCCAATTACATGTTATCTTTGACACCCCCAGATCACCAAATTCCTGTGCAAACCTATTGAAACAAATATTAGTAAAAATGAATGGTTGAATAATGATCAAAAAACCAACTAGTTGAAGTCATAGAGCCATATGACTCCAACATAGTGGGTAATTCAGATGACTTACCAGAAGCTTTGAGCTTTGAGCACAAAATTGACACGGGAAACACACGTCCCATCACATCTAGATTCTATTGTCATTCACAATCTAAAGAAGAATATGTTAAAAAAAAATCAATAGGCTTCTCAAACAGGGACTAATTAGACCTAGTTCCTCACCTTGGGCTTCTCTGCTAGTGGTTGTTCTCAAGAAAGGAGGCAAACAAAGGATGTGCATCAACTACATCCCCTTTAATAAGGTTACTATATGCAATAATTATCCATTACCTTGTATATTTAATATCCTGGTCTCCTTTGGAGGCGCCAAATGGTTCTCCAACATTGACCTCTTCAGTGGCTTCCACCAGATTCTAGTACCAAAAGAAGACCAACCTAAAGCATCATTTTTTAGTAAGTGGGGACAATTCAAATATACCAGAATGCCTTTTGGACTGAAGGGCACGCCACATACATTCCAGAGGATCATGAAAAACGTGTTTGCAGGCCTCATAGGTGATTTTGTCACTGTCTACTTAGATGAAATTACCATCTATTCAAAGACCTTTGAGGAACACTTGGAGCATCTAAAAATTTGTTTAGACAGGATTAGAAAGGCTAACCTTAGTGTCAACGCAGAGAAATCAATTATTGCAGTTCAGAAACTTAAACTCCTCAGGCACATAGTAGACGTTAAAGGCAAGCACCCAGACCCAAACAAGACCAGAGCAATCAGAAAATGGCCCAAACCCACAAATGCAAGCCAGGTTAGATTGTTCCTAGGAGTTATTGGATATTACCATCAGTTTATACCAAACTATAGTAATATCACGGCCCTGTTATTCAACCAAACACACAAAGACAGAGAGTTCAACTGGGATTAGAAGAAGACAAAGCTTTTAATCAATTAAAAGAGATCATTACCTCGGATATTGTGCTCATTTACCTGGACTTATCAAAGCAATTCCATATCTTCTTGGATGCTTGCAAGGATGCCATAGGAGCCGTCCCATTCCAAGAGGTGGAAGGGAAATTCAAACCCATAGAGTACATGTCAAAGAAATTCATAGAAGCAGAATACAACTAATGCATCTATTACAAGGGAGTACTAGCTGTTGTCAGAGCCCTAGACAAATTCCGTTATTACGTGCTAGGATACCCACTTATCATTCACACAGACAACATTGCGGTATGCTTCATAGCTGACAACATAGGCACCAACTCAAGGAGAATCTGCTGGTTTACAGACCTGATTGATTATGACTTCAACATATATCATGTACCTGGGAAACAGAACACTGTGGTCAACAGACTATCTAGGCAGTTCTCGCTGCTAACTGAGATATATGACTACAAAACCAACTTGAAGAAGTATGTGGACGTTGCCACAATGAAGATGCACCCAAAGTCCAAGGAAAAATTTGCAGAATTCATAGCAAACCCCCTAAAATTTACATTAGTAAACGGAGAATTGTTTAAAAAGATAGATGATGGGTTAAAAGTAGTACCTACCAAAGACAAAAGAGTAGCAATACTCAAGGAAGCCCACAACAAAAACAGACATTTTGGCCAACACACTACAGTGGAACGGCTCAAAGCAACATACTGGTGGCCAAGAATGTACAGTGAAGCCATTGAGCACATCAAGAGATGTCAACCCTGCCAAAGATTTAGTAAAATAATAGAGCACGCAAAACCAATAGTACCTATTATAGTGACCAAAATGTTTGACCTTTGGGGCATCAACTTTGTGGGACCCTTGTCAACATCAAAACATGAGAACAAGTACGTGTTAGTAGCAACATGATACTATTCAAGATGGCCAGTAGCAGCCGCTTACCCAGATAACACAGCACTTACCGCTGCAAAATTCCTACATGAGAAAATTATGTTGCAATTTGGACCACCAACAACAATACTTAGAGATCAAGGAACACACTTTTAGAACCAGATAATTGTGGACCTAACCAAAATTTTTAGTATCAAACAAAGATTCACAACAGCATACAATCCACGCTGCAACAGACTTACCAAAAGATTCTACAAAACATTTATACAGACCTTGGAGAAATCCACCAAATATCAACCTAGCACATGGGAAGACGGCTTACCTGCGGCATTGTGGCATTACAGAACCAATGTTCACGCAACAATACAACTGACACCATTTGAAGTAATTTATGGCATGAAACCACCAACAATCAGACCTGATGTCTTACCTGATATGAACAACATAGTCAACCACAGACAGGTGTCTAGGACTAAAGCCATGGAAGACATCAAAGAGAAGGCCAAGAAGATAGAAAGAACATAAGAGGGAATCCAATTCAACTAACCTATGTTTGAAATAGACCAACACATGTTAAAATTAAAGAAAAGCTTAGAAAACAGCCATTCTGGGAAGTTTAACACTAAGTGGACAGGACCCTTCACCATCTATTGACTAAGCAGCAACAATAATTACTATCTCAAAAATCAAGAAGGCGTTCAATTTATGAAACCAATCAACAGCGCCCATCTGAAACACTACTGCAAATAGTTTAGTGGTGGAGTATGATGCCAAATTCAATTCATCATTGAATAGCAAATATTGAATGCATTTCCAAAACCGCTATATAAGCTCCAATTAATTACAATAAAGACCACTTGATTAACTTCTAAATTATTATTAAATATCATATATATGTAATTTGGCATTACAATGGTCAAACTCTTTGCTGAGGGTTGAACTAGCTGAAGAAAAGGGAGCTTGATCAGGGCTAAAAATTCCATCAAAATAGATACATAAATGCTAGTTGTTGTATTTGGCTCCTGGGGAGAACATCCAGGAGGACACAGCGGGAAATCTTTATAACAAAAAATTTGAGGTTTGAAGCTAGCCTTGGGTTAGCCTTCAGGGCAAAATTAAGGGCACATATCTTAATTTCCTAGAATACAAGATGTGAAAGTTCTTTTGGCAAAAAGGACAGGAAAAAGCTTGAAGAATATTAAAGCCAACACAAATGTGGATAAACTTGTCTTTATTAGGAGAAATGATTCTACTTAAATAGTAGACAAGGGTTGATGATCACTCATTAGGTAGACAGAGTGGCCGAGGGGATCACGTTGGGATGAGGTCATATCAGGATCAGACAAGGAAAGGTATGGTATTCCAGAATGGGTGGATATTGGCACAGAATCATTTACAGAAAGAAAGGAATTCCCAAACTCAAAAGCAAAACCAGTCAAATCTTTGCATTTATCATTATTTGAAGGCCATATCAAAATAGCATTAATGGCGCAATTTCTGACATCTCCCCCCTCAAGATTGGACACAGGGAGATGATATTTGCAAAGGAATTTGGAATGGACCCAGGCAAAATGACGTCCAGAGGACAGCAATTTCACACTATACTTGACACCCTTCTTAAATGTGACTTCACAGGGCCCAACCCAGAGGGAATCTAGCTTATGAGCTCTACCACCTGTACAATTCTGGTAGTAGAGAACCAGGTTGCCTATTTGATACTCAGGGAGGGGAGCTCTATCAGCATTGGACAGGGAGAGCTCTAGAGCCTTGACCTTGTAAGCAGTGGAATAAGCCGCCGCTTGGATGTCAATGATACAATTAGTTAAGTCTTTACCATGGGCCTCAGGATTTGAAGACACATCAACTTCAATCAAGGGGGGTCCCAAGATTGAGGGGGTGGTGGCTTTATGCCCATACAGCATGGCAAAAGGGGACTGACCAGTTACTTGGTATCTACTAAGTTGATAAGCAAAGAGGGCAGCAGGGAGGAACATATCCCAATTGGCAGCGTCAGAGAGCGTGAGTTTCCTCATTATAGACACCAGAGAGGAATTGGCTTGTTCAACAGTTCCATTAGTTGAAGGGTTATATGGTGTGGAGAAAGATTGGTGGGTACCCATAAATTTGACAATAGATGCAATGAGGCAAACATTAAAATGGGTGCCATTATCAGAAATCATGACTTGAGGGCAGCCATGTCAGTAGAAGATATCTTGCAGCAAGAAATTAGCAGTGGTCCTAGCAGTTATATCTTTTGTAGCTCTGGTTTTGACCTATTTGCTAAAATGGTCTAAGGTGACTAAGATAAATCAACACCCAGACCTAGACTGAGGGAAAGGCCCAACAGCATCAATACTCACAGTATGGAAGGCATTTTTAGGGGGGATGAGCTTGAATTGGTGTTGGGAAGGGCAAGGGCATTGGAGTTGACACAAATGACAGGAGTCAAGAACATCAGGGATCAGAAGGCACATGTTCTCCCAGTAGAAGTTCTTGCATAGCCAGTCATGAATTTTGGCTATACCTCCATGCCCAGTGTCAATGTGAGCTTGGAGGATAATGACTATCCTCATGCTAGGGAAAACATAGGGTAGATAGGCATTGTTGACCTTTTTGAAGAGCTTCCTATCTCAAATCACAGTGTCCTTGGATATGGCTTGTAGCGCCAGTTGAATGTCTTCTGGCTTGGTGGTCCAAGAGTCAGGGTACCCTATTAATTTTTATAGGCAATCAGCGTCAGCGGGGTGAATAGCTAGTATTGGCATCCTTGACAAGCCATCAGAGTTCTGATGTTGGGCCCCAGGACAGTGTATCACAGTGAAATTGTACCCTTGCAGGCACAGAGCCCAACATATTAGTCAACCTTCAGGTTCCTTTAGTTGTTGCAGCCATTTGAGGGAGGAGTGATCTGTGACCACCATGAAGTGGGTCCCATAAATGTAGTGCCTGAACTATTTTACAGCATGCAGCACCGCCAGACATTCCTTTTCAGTGATGCTGTAGTTCTTCTTGTGTTTATTGAGGACCTGTGAAGAGTAGGCTACAGGTCAATCCACGCCTTTGTTGTTAAGCTGGGCTAAGATGGCACCCACAGCTACTCTGCTAGCATCAGTATACAATATGAACTCTTTATCATAATCAGGGTAGACCAAGATAGGAACCTCTTTGAGATTGGCCTTCAACACTTTGAATGCTTGTTGCTGGCTGTTAGTCCACTCAAAGGGGACATTGCAAAGCAGTTGGACAAGGGGTTCACTCAGTTCAGAAAAATCAGGTATGAACTGTTGGTAGTAGCCCATCATACCAAGGATTACTTGGACCTCTCAAAGATTTGTGGGAGGTAGCATCTTGTCAATGGCTTCCACCTTATTATTCATGGGGCGGATTCCTGTTTGAGTGACCTCATGACCTAAGAACTCAAGTCACTCTTTAAAGAAGGAGCACTTGGAGGGTTTGAGCTTCAAGCCAGCTTTGCAGATCTTGATGAAGACAGCCTTGAGGTGTTCCAAATGGTCAGTAAAGGTAGCACTGAATAAAGTGATGTCATCAAGATACACAAGGACACAAAAGAGCTTTATATCTCATAGGATGGAGTCCATAGCCCGTTGAAATGTAGCAGGGGCATTGTAGAGTCCTTGGGGAATACAAGTGGGTTCAAAAAGGCCTTCTGAGGTGATAAGCGCAGCCTTTTCTCTATCTTCAGGAGATAATTCAACTTGCCAATTTTCAGAGGCTAGATCCATGGCTGAGAAAAACTTGGAATCACCCAGCTGTCTGAGAGCATTGTCAATTCTGGGCAAGGGGTACAAGTCTTTCTTAGTGAGAGAGTTCAGGTGGCAATAGTCCATTACAATGCAATGTCCTCCATCCTTCTTCTTGAGGATCAGTAACAGGGAAGCCCAAGGGCTCTGAGAGGGAGCTAGTAGCCCAGCGTCTAAGAGCTGCTTAAGCTCCTTAGATACCTGAGCATCCTCTACCCTACTACAGCGGTATGGTTTGGTACAAAAAGGGGGTGCATCACCAGTATCAATCTGATGGATGACCCCTTTAGCTAGGCCATAGTCCGTAGGTCCAGAGGCAAAGATGTTGCTAAACTGATTGAGCAGGTCCAACACGTCTTTTTATTGAATGGGTGACAATTGAGAAAGTTGGCAGCAGTAAATAAGGAGAGAACTTGGGGATTGTCTTCAGGTAGATTGAAATCACTAAAAGTTCCAAAAGGGTAGAGGGAAGCCACTTGTTCTGCTCCCAGTATACAACCATGCCCTATAACCTGGCCTCAGGTCAACTGCATGGACAGGGCCGTCAGTTTAGCAAGCAATAGTTGTACAGGCTCTTTGTGGGTTTGATCTAGAATCCCTGGACAAAGGCAGGGTTCTTTACGGCTTAGAGATTCAGGTGAGTAGAGTTTCAAGAACAACTTTTCAGGTAGTTTGTAAGAAATCTGAGAATCAATCACCACTTGGGAGCCTGGAGGAATGGTGATAGCCGCTGGGGCAAGAAGAGGTACCCCTTCCTCTGCAGGGCAGGAAGGAGGAGGGGTGCACATGTTGGAGGAGTGAGTCCTATACTTGAGAGAGAAGATACCTGTGGGGTACTCAAGCACGCAAGTTTTAAGCCGTTTTCCTGGGAGGTGTGGAGGTTCCTCAAAAATCAAAGGGACCTCATATCCTAAGAGCAAAATATATCCATCTTGTAAGTTTACTATCCTGTTATACTCTCAAAGGAATTGTGTACCAACCAAAAGGTCGTAAATTTTGTTCTCAAGGACTACAGCAGGGGAAGCAATGAGGAGTTTCCCAAACCTCATGGGTAGAGCAGAGTAGGCGCCAATGGCCCATGTTTGTGCCATGCCAGCTGTGCCATACAACTGCGTGTAGTTGAGGTCAGGGGCCAACTTAAGTTTCTTCATTAGTTTGGAAGATACCATGTTGACTGGAAAACCTATGTCCAAGATGGCTTTGATCTTAACCTTTTGGATTGATACTTCCACACGGGTTATATCTTTCCCAAAGGGGGGCAAGACTTCCAACACATCTTGCACAGCTTCTAGCTCTTTTTCCCATTTAGCTAGCATGCACTGTAACGCAGGAATCTCCTTATATACAGTCTGTAGTGGGAGAGATGCAGTCACATTTTGAAAGAGAGCTTTGGATAGCTTGGCTGCTTCCTTGGAAGAGTCAACCAAGACGGGAGGTCAATGGGCTTGAGATAGGTAAGGGCAAGCCACCATGGGCTTAGCTTCACTTGCAGGTACTCAGAAAGTGGTGGTGGTCTTCCCAGAGCAAAGTTTGTATGGTACAGGGATGGTTTCTGGAACAGCCCAGATGAAATAGCCATAACTATCAGAATCTTCACTATCAGAATCTTCAGGCTCTGAATCACTGGAGAGATTGTGAAATAGATGAAGGATATTTGGGCCAGAGGAAGAAGGAGGTTCCTCATCAGACAGAGGATCAGGGGGAGATGGGGGAGATTGGTCAGCAGAGAGTGTCTCTGTTTCTAAGCTGACCTCTTTTTTCCCGCCTGTTCCTTGGGATCACACCCTTCCACTCAAGGATTAGTGAAAGTATGCAAGTGGTGCCCAATTTAGACACAGTTATGGCAGCCTTACCTCTTAGTCTGTCCACCTGACTCCAGCGTCATAATGTGCGGCATACAAGAAGTAGTCCCAACATTACTGGTTTTATTTTTACGCACCACCGTACCCCCATGGGTCAAATGCATGTCTTGCAAGAGCATCTTAATACTCTTCATGGAAGTGAGTGAAGCATTGTGTACCTTAAAGTGTAGGCATAGAAGCTGGTTCACTTTCAAAGCATTTGAACAAGCTGTGTAAGCTTCCCAGGGAGTTAACTGTCAACTGGTGATTAACTGTTGTCCTTCAATGTAGAATCAATTTGCAAACTCAGCCAGGGTTTCCTTGGGCTTAAAGCAATGTGCATAAATGCATCTTTCTTGACCTCCAAGATGAGATCTCCTCTGAACTCCTCAATAAGGAGGCGCTTCATGTCCTCCCAAGTGACAATGGAGGGGAGTTTGGGGACCACCACTTCTTGGTATGTGGGATAGAGACAGGTGAGGATATGTTCTTTTTTGAGCTCATCAGTAGCCATACACATTGCAGTTTTGTAAATTGTGAGAAAGGCAGCAATTGTAGAGATTTTAGGATCAAATATCTGTTTGAAGGTTGGCTTGTAATTTGGGTCAATGGACAAGGGAGAGGACTGACTGTTGTCACCTGGGTTAAGGACGTTAATGTGGGGATTGCCCTCAAACTTGGATTTAGCAGCAGGTTGTCTAGCCCATAGGAGTTGAAGGCTTTCTTCTAGGATATCCAAGGTAGAGCTGTTCTTTCCACTAATATCTAATGCAGTGGTGGTATCAACTCCAAATTTGTTAATCTTAATTTGACGCACTGATAAGGTGCCAGCAATCTCATTGAGGCAAGTGGTTAGGAAAGTGGTCTGGGCAACCAAGGGGATGATCTGTCCATTCATTGTTTTGGTAAAGCAGGAGAGGTTTTGTACTTCTCTTTCCAATATGTCCTGCCTATCAGCAACATCATTTGTTACTTCTGCAAGCTAATCCAGTGCACGTGCACAGTTGACCTGGGGTTGGCCTTCCAATCCAGGGCAGCAACCATGATTGTCCTGAGCAGGAGTATTAACGGCTTCAGTTTCCTCTTTACCTTCAGACTCAGAGGACAAGTCCTCAGAATTAGAGAGGTGTTGTCTTAAATACTCAATTTTACCTTGCAAAGTAGCTACTTGATCAGTTAGCAAAGCAATGCAAGGGTCAGGCATAGGTTTGACTGGAGGGGGGTTCTGAACAGAAGATGGACGCCAAGTGGTATCTTTGAGCTCGGCTATTGCTTCCCATACCTTGGCTTCAAAGTCAGATGGGACCTCAACAGGAGGAGCAGGAGGAGTCACCTTGATAGATGCTACTCTATCATCCATATAACTTTGCACTTGATATAGAGTGTCACCTAGTGCAGCCTTATTCAGACCATATTGATGCTGCAGATGGAAGCCCCAAGTATCAGCATGATCTCCAACCAATTCAAGTTGAGAATTAATATGTTCTTGGAATTGGTTAAGTTTGCTAACCAGAGTCTCAAAATCCTTGTGATGCTTTAGCATAAAGGCCTCAATTTTACCACGCCACACTGCTTGATGCTCAACCAATTTGCATAGGCAATCCTTGATGTATCCAGGGAGCAAGGAACAAAGGGAATTTAGTGAGGCAGTCAAGTACTTCTGGGAGGCCAACAAGTTGCGCTGGTTATCAGAAATACACGCAAAGAGACTGTGGGACCATTCTTGATATGCCATATTCTGAGCATAGTTGTTTGAGACAGTGGTGACTACAGCATTTACAAGTTGGTTCTGGGATCCTAATGTAAGTTGATGGTGAACCAGGGCAGGTTGGATAAACTGGTTGACTAATACACCAATTGTATCCATGGAATCCATCAGCACAGGGGGAAACCAAAGTCTAAGAGGAAGGAATACAGGTCTTTGGAAGCATACCTGGGACAGAGACCAGGGATAGTATGTATTGCCACAGTGCCAGAGTGGAGCAGGGAGCGGGAAGCAGCACAAGCTTGCTTGTAGTTGAGAGAGAAAGCTGGAAGGGGGCCCACATGGGCCCGGGAGAGCACCAGTACCATGGGAGCTGAGGGGGCATTGATGATGTCTTCTTCTATAGGAGGACTAGAAACTTTAGGTTATTTGGGTACTTCAGAAACAAAGGGAGAAGGACCAGAGAATGTTTGTGGGAACAGGGTAACCAAGGGGCTTGCAGCCCCTGTAGTGAGCACCATTTTATTGTGTTTGAATCCTGGGGACAACATTCAGGAGGACACAGCAGGAAATCTTTATAACAAAAGATTTAAGGTTTGAAGCTAGCCTTGGGTTAGCCTTCAGGGCAAAATTAAGGGCACATATCTTAATTTCCTAGAATACAAGATGTGAAAGTTCTTTTGGCAAAAAGGACAGGAAAAAGCTTGAAGAATATTAAAACCAACACAAATGTGGATAAACTTGTCTTTATTAGGAGAAATGATTCTACTTAAATAGTAGACAAGGGTTGATGATCACTCATTAGGTAGACAGAGTGGCCGAGGGGGTCACGTTGGGATAAGGTCATATCAGGATCAGACAAGGGAAGGTATGGTATTCCAGAATGGGTGGATATTGGCACAGAACCATTTACAGAAAGCAAGGAATTCCCAAACTCAAAAGCAAAACCAGTCAAATCTTTGCATTTATCATTATTTGAAGGCCATATCAAAATAGCATTAATGGCGCAATTTCTGACACTAGTTTAAGTAAGAGATGGCTGGTTTGCACATTTGGATTTCTTTAATTAGAGTGAAATAGGAAAAGTTCCACTTAGATTAATCAGCCAATAAAAGTGCCTGCAGATTTTTTCAGAATTAACTTGGCTTTCCACTCTATCATCCAAATGATGATGTCAGTGGAGTAAACTGGCTATGATAAAATTATGGTTCACTATAATGATTTTCATGAAATTTAGAGGGCATAGATCAACTTTTCAGATGATCCTGATCAAAATGGTACAAAAATGATAGCTCTAGCTGCTCTAGATGCCAAGATATATAGTAAGTGCTGGAATCAGGTTTGCAACATAATCAAAGGTTCAGACTCAATTTGATCCATCTACATCTACTCTTAATACACACAAAAAAACTAAAATCAATGTATCTCAGTGAATACTAAGCCAATTTTGATGCCCAATAGCTTATTTTAAAGCTGCAAATCAGCTCTACATTTTGAAAGGATTTAAAAGCCATATAATAAAATTTTAAAATAATTTGTTTAGATTTACTAAACTTAATAGTGATACTACACTTATTTAGGTTTGGTTTTTATTTATACTTGGAATATAAAATTTTAAATTTAAATATAATTAAAATTACCTTTTAATAAAGCAATTAAATAAAATTTTAATTAAAAGTGTGATAACAAATTGTTGTGTTTGGCTCCTGGGGACAACATCCAGGAGGACATGGCAGGAAATCTTTATAATGAAAGATTTGAGGTTTGAAGCTAGCCTTGGGTTAGCCTTCAGGGCAAAATTAAGGGCACATACCTTAATTTCCTGGAAAACAAGATGTGAAAGTCCTTTTGGCAGAAAGGACAGGAAAAATCTTGAAGATTATTAAAGCCAACACAAATGTGGATAAACTTGTCTTTATTAGGAGATTTGATTCTACTTAAATAGTAGACACGGGACAGTGATCACTCATTAGAAAGACAGAGTGGCTGAGGGGGTCACATTGGAATGAGGTCATACCAGGATCATTCACAGACAGGTATGAGAATCTGGAATGGGTGGATATTGAACCAGACCCATTTACAGAAAACAAGGAATTCCCAAACTCTAAAGCAAAACCGGGCAAATCTTTGCAGCTATCATTATTTGAAGGCCATATCAAAATAGCATTAATGGCGCAATTTCTGACAGTAATCCAAGCCTAAAAATACAATAAAATATATTTAATTGGTTTATTAAATTTAACTTTAATTCTGTCCTTGAACAGACCAACCACCTAGTATTTTTATAATAAAGAGTGTAAATTACATAGTAAAATGAGACTAATTGCTTATCTCTTCTTATTCTTATTAATTATGGTACAGTTTTTATTGCATTTTGGAATTTCTGGGGTTACTTTAGTATACCATAGTTGTATAGCTTAATTTTTTATATTAAAAGTTTTCAATACATCAAGATCCATTAATTAAAAAAGTGTCAATTTCCAGTTGTCAATCAGGAAAAAAGCTGAATTCTTACTTTACTTAATAGACAATCACTAGGGAGTCAAGCACCAGGGAGTCAGTTTTACCACAGTTGCCAGTGTGGAGTATTAACATACTGGGCAAAGGATTGTGCAGGTGGTTTACCATACCCTTATGTTATGGGGGCACAAGAAGAACCTGTGTATCACAGTATCATTGGCCCCACATCTGTTACATATGGGGTTAGGAAAGTTGCCATGGTCTGTTGTATTATATACTCTGTTGAGGACCTTCCAGGTGTTGGTCCTCATTTTGATATTAATCATGTCCTTATGGCAGTACAGCCAGAATAGGCTTGCTTTCAGATTGAAATTATTATGTGGGAGTATTTCCATTATTTCTGGCATTTCTACAGGTCTTGGGGGCTCAGGAATAGGTGCTCCAGGGTGGGCTGGAATACCCAGGAACATGAGACGCCATACCAGTCCTGCCCTGCCTCTGTGGGTGGCCAAAGGTATAAATGAGCTGATGCTCCAGACTTCCTTATATGTTGAAAGCATGGCTTTTCAAAAGGGATCCATCCTTTGAGGGACTCTTTCAGTTGTGACCTTGGACCGCCAGTTGTTTAGAGTGTGTTGCTTGTGGGGAGGGCTTAAGCCAAGAGCCTTGGCCCACTGCGTCTGGAATGTGTTAGTCTAGTGGGGCTCCATCACATGAGCAGAGAGTACCATGGACATGGTTTGTCCAAAGATCTTAGTGGTGGTTCTAAATACATTACACAATCTTAGATGCCCCTAAGCTTATTGTCAATCATTTTTTAGTAGAAATCCACTGAGAAACTGGCCTCTATATAGTATGCTGCACCGTCCTATTGAGACTCTGAAATAATTGTTGGGATAGAGGGAAGAACTGTGCTGTGTACCAGACTTTTGAGGACCCAAGCATATTTGCTAGCTATATTTGGCTGATCTGAATCACCAGGATGCACTGCCAATAGGAAATGAATTGAGAGACTACATTAAGAATATCAGACTCCATTACTTGTGTATCAAAAACCCCAACCTTAACCCATATGCCCAGGTGGTGCACCAAAGTCTTGGTTGGTTTTATAGCCAGGGGGTCTGAAGCCAAGGTAGCCCAAAATGATGGCTTGAGACTTAGCAGTGTTCACTCTGGCCTGTGAGAGCTCTGAGTACTCCTTGAGGGCCTTTATGAAAACAGAATCATCTTTCTTGGAGGCTAGTCTTACAACACAGTCATCAGCATAAGCCTTGATTGTGAATGGGTCTTACCCATATGTGCGCAGACCAGACATGTTTCTGCTGAGGTGGCTTATCCATGGGTCTATGGCAAGGTTATAGAGAAGTGAACTAAGAGGGTCACCCTGGCGTAGGCCGCGGGACAGAAGGATTTCCTCTGTCTTCCTGTGGGCTGTTGTCATTATAATAGTTGATTCAATCAGAAGAGATTTCAGCCACACTCTGATGTTTCCTGGAAGTGAGTGGGAATAAAGGCATGCATCAAGGTAGAGCCAAGATACCCTATTATAAGCCTTCTCTTGATCAAGAAAGATGACAATTCTATTTTGGGTCTTGTCTCAAAGGACATTTGTCACAGTATTTACATTATCAGCAATACTGCGGCCTGGAGTAAATCTGTGTTGGTTTGTGTGTGTAGCAAGAGGGATTGCTCTGCACATTCTAGCCACCAAGGGTTTACTCAACAGCTTCTTTTCAATGTTCAGGAGTGTGATAGGTCTCCAATTCTTCAGATCCACTCTTGATCCCTTTTTGTGGAGCAGGATTGTCAAACTATTACTGCCTCTGGGTATGGTTGACCCATTCTCAAGGGCCGTGTTATAACGCCAAGAAGAATTGTCCCAATTGATGCAATGCAGTGCCTGTAGAACTCATACAGCAATCTGTTAGACCCCAGGGCTTTCTATTTTGATGCTAAATTGATAGCCTCTTCAAGCACCTCCATTTCTATTTGGAGTGCAAGATATTTCATTTTGGAAGTCCAGGAACTAACTCTAGCCATTTTTCAAGGGCTGCTGGATTTGGTTCAGACTCAGAAGTGTATAGACTGTTGTAGAAGGAATGGATTACTGTGAGCAACTCTTTTTTTGTGGTATGAGTTACACCACCATTGGCCACTTCAGAAAAGGTCTTTTGGGTGTTCCTTGTCTTGTACATGGATATAAAGACCTTGATGAGCTGTTCCCCCTTAATTGACAAAGAGGTTGCAGCCTGAAGACGGTCAAGTTTTGAGTGGGTCAACTCAATTCTGGCTAGTTTATCACAGGCGTTCTTCCAGGCAACTGTCCAGCCCATGTTTTTATGTTTTGACATGTTGGCCTCCAGGTGTTTAATAGTATTAGTGATGCAGTGTTTGTGTGCTTTATTTGCAGCCTTGAGGCAAGAAGACTCTTTAAAAATTAGTGATTTAACATTATCCTTAATTGTGGCCCATTGGGCAGCCTGCCTGTGTTTTTTTGTTGATCCTATGGACCTAGAAATTGATCTACTGATCCACTGCTGGTTTAAGTTGTGGGGAAGCATGTGAGATAAATGTGTAGTGCACATACCATGGTCTCCTATTTTAATAGTATTGCAAAGGAGTCTGTGATCAAACCCTATGATATTGATGGGGGAGTGCGGGAAAAAATGGCTGTCAAGCCCAGGAAATGAATATATAGTCAATGAGTGAGGCAGAGAACTCTATGGTTTCAACTGGGTTAATTCTATTCATTATAGCTGGATATCCTGCTGCAAAATTGACTGTATCTATTAATCCTAAACCCTGCCGCCAGTCACCAAACAGGATGGAATGGTCCAGAAGGGGCATTATTGGAGACTTGTCCGTGGGCAGGAGCCATGAGTTGTAGTCCACTATGAAGAAAGTATTTGAAGGGAATTTAATATGTTTAAGTTGTTCAAAAAAAGAGCCTTATCCTTATGGACCAGCAAACTGTAAATAAATGCAAAAGTGAAATTTTCATCTCTGCTTTCAATATCTGCCATTAGCAGCCTGCTGTCTAGTTATATTTTTTGTTTGTTGCTTTGATTGGGGATCTCTTCTGATCCAGATGTAACATTTATGAGACCAAAGTGTGGTAAGGGGGAGAATGAGCCTCTCAAAACTGGGCCCAGCCTCAGAGCTGCAATTGACTTCAGTCAAGCCAACCAGATCAGCTTTGAGGGAGAGAAGGATATTTCTTTTCTTAGCCTTTGACTGTGGGCTGGAGAATCCTGCAATGTTGAGTGTCCCTATACAGATTGAGGCTCCAGTAGACACTATGCCAAAGTGGCCCCACCAGAGGTAGGACCACTGTTGTCATTGGCTTCTGTGTCTTTGGCTTTTTTGGGAGCCTTGGACTATTTGGGATCTCCTTCAGTGTAAGGAGATGGATTTCTTACTGATGCAAGTTTGGTCTGGACTTTGCATCTAGGTCTGCCATTCTCTTGTGCAGAAGGTGCTTGTCCCTGATTAGGTGCTTTCTGGATTTAGGCAGGCTGCAAATTCTCTTAGGCCGCTGCATTGGGTGAACTATCCAATAAAACTTGGGCCAGGTTGATCATTGTTTCCTGCTCCACCAGTTCCTGGATTTCCATTGGTTCATCAACCATATTGGCATAAACTGTATGGGTCCCTTGTGCAGGCGCTTGCATGAGTTGAGGTGCTTTTTCTTGTCCAGATTCTGGCTCATTTATTGGTTGAGGCTGATACAGATTCTTGGCCTTTGCATGAGCCTTTTTCTGGAAGGAGGTGATTGATTTAACAACCTCATGCTCAGCCATAGTGCCCCAGGCTAAGGCTACAAGAGCATTTAATTGGGTACTAGTTAGCGCATTACCTGGTATTCTTTGGGGGTGTCTTTTTCTGCAGCCCAGACCCCTTCAATAGTTGCAGGGCAAAGGGTCTCTATGTGGCCAAGAGCAGAGAATAGCACACAGATGGGCGGAGTTTGCTAAGGGAATACCTTGAAATTGCTACTCAGGGTGCCATCCTTCTTGAGAATGGTTGCACAACGGGGGATGTATGCAATTCTGTCACTTGCAAAGGGGTTGATCATGGTCATAGCCTTTGCTATAATCAGGTGGCCCATGTAGAGGTTTTTAAGCAGCTCAAACTGTACAATTTCCTCATACTTAGCCAGCCCTTCCTTGAGCTGGGATTCCACCTCCTCTCTGGGCATGTCCAATGGCAAGGCTTTAAAGGACATGAAAAGTGTGGTATCTTGATTGAACCAGGTCTGGGTGGTGAGAAGGACAGTCTGGGACTTCTTTCCTTTGGAGTCTGTGATCTCAATGGTGAAGATTTCTTCAGCTTCCTGGTCAGCATCCTCCTTGCAGAGGAAGCCCAGATCAAAGAAGTCCTTCAATGGGCTCTGGTAAAGTGATACCACCTTAGGATACACCGTTGCAATGACTTTGGCAGCCTCCTGGAACTTGATGGGGTTGCCTCCAAAGTTAACTCTGATCCCATGAGGCACCAAAGACTTGGGTAGGGCTCAGGTGATATCTTGGAATTAGTGTTTGGAGGTCAAAAACTTGAGCCATCCTTCAGATGGCACAAAGGGGCCTTTCTTTGTGGTTCTGGCAAAGTATTCCAGTTGGTCCTTGACAGAGCGCTTCTGGCCCTGGACCACCTTGGCCCAGGATATTCCTGTTGTGTTTTGCATACCTTTATTATCTATAATAAAAGCCTACAGTAAACTTAGACTCTTATGTAATTTGATTGCTTTATTAATGCTTATATTCTAAAAAGTGGAGCTAAGCTGTGAAAGAAAGGTCATCATCCTAAAGTTTATTGCTCTACACTAAAAGGATCCAAATTGTGTTTGGAATGCAGTTTTTGGTATGCCCTTTTTTTACTTTTACTTGGTGTAACCTGAGGTGAGGTCAATTTTGGAGAAAAATCTGGCTCCAGAGAGCCTTGCAAACAGATCCTCTATAAGTGGAAGGGGATATTTATTTTTTACTGTGCTTGCATTGAGGGCTCTGTAGTCTGTTACCAGACAGAGTGAGGCTTCCTTTTTTATGAAGAAAACTGCTGCCCCCCATGGGGATTAAGACAGGCAGATGAAGCCTTTAGCTAAGTTGTCCTCAATATGGGTTTTGAGGGTCTGTGTCTCCATTGGGGAGAGTCTTTAAAGGGGTGCAGGTTTGGGCATGGCCTTGCATAAATCAATGCCATGTTTTACCTCCTGTTCAAGGGGTAGCTCTTTTAGCTCTTCCTTAAATATGTGAGTGTATTAATTTAGAAGTGCTGCAAGCTCTGGGGATTGTATTTTTGCTGTTTGTATTTTATTAAATTTGGTGTACCTTATTATATGGAGTGTACTATCTTTGGTTAGACATTCTGAGTCCTCTTGGTTTATGACCTGGACAAATACTGTGTCTCTTAGAATGAGGTTGTTGGGTTCTTTGAGGATGTTAAAATTGACTCCATTGCATTTGATAGTCATTGTTTTTGTTTTCCAACATACACTGGGATTCACTCAGGTGAACCAGTCCATGCCTACTACAATGTTGTAGTTTATGTTGGCCATGGAAAGTCCTTTAATGGACGGGTTTATGCCTTGGAGGTCAATTATGAAGGGAGCTGTTTTGCCTTCAAGTAAAACTTTTGATTTGTCTTCCATTCTGGTATATTTGGAGTTGGATTTGACAACTGGTATTTTTTACGTGGTTACAAATGGTTTGCTTATCATGGTGTGTTGCGCACCAGAGTCAAATGAAATTTTGTGTGTTTGTGATTTATAAGTGCATGGGTAGATAAGAAGCTGTGAGCAATCTTTAATTTTTAAGTTCATAAAGATAGAAGCTTTTGGTACACATGAGATGTGTGCAGCAAAGTTTGTATCTTGGTACAATTTCTTGTTGGTTTGGGGGGAGACAGGGGCACTTAGGCTTGTTACCCCTCCTATTTTCCCTGTTCCTCTGTTTCAAGACCTTTGAGGTCAGAGAATGTGGGATCAGATTCATAGCAGGTTGCTGTTTTAGTATTGTTCACTTTGGCAGTGTCTTCCTTCTTGGGGCAGGAGCAGTTCAAGCTCTGGCTGTGATTGCCATTGTTTCAATTGAAGTTACCATTGTTGTTGGAGTGGTTGGTCTTTTGGCGCTTGTTGCCATTTAATTATCTCTTCCATTGCCATTGAAGGAGTGGTTGCTGTTGAGTGCAGCATATTCCATATTTGCACGTTTTTCTGTGTGTTTAGCTTCTGCAATAAGCACAGGCATGGGGGTGTTAGCCTCTGGACAGATGAGGACATCAACCAAGGGTTTCATTCTGTTGATGAATGAGGTTCTTGTGTACACATTGTCAGCTTACTCTGGATTTTGGATCTTGTGACATATCTCTTCAAATTCATTGGTATAGGCTGTGACAGTGGTGTGACAGTCTACATGTTGGATGGTTTTGCAGGCGGGGCTAATGTTGGCCAAGAGAGAGTCTAATGGCTTTTGACAGGTAGGGGCCTAGTAGGGAGAATTGGCTACTAGGGGGAAGGTAAGGCCTGACTAGTAGGTAACAGAGGACTACTAGAGGCAAGTGATGAACCAGCCCAGCAAGGACCGTTGGCTGCTAGGGGCTGGTTAGTTGTTCTCACCTAGCAGGGAATGATGGCTGCTAGGGGTGAGGAAGGTGATAGCCCAGCAGGGACCATTGACTGCTGTGGGCTTATTAAGTGTCTCTATCTATCAGGGAACATTGTCTGAATGGGGTGGGGAGTGGATGACCCTGGCAGGTAATGCGGGCTGCTAGGGAAGGGGGTAGAGCCAAGATAGCTCTACGCGCCCTTGTGCGCTTACAGGAGGTCTGTGAGCAAGCACTCTACCTAAAGGACTGGTAGGGTGCCCTTGTCTATGTTTTCATGGGAGCTTTGGGGAGGTCCCAAAGTGATCATTAGAGGCATGGATATGCTCAGAGGTGTCACCAGGGTAGTTGCTCAGGAAAGCAGCTGCAGAACTTGGTGTGATCAGGCCTCTGGGAAGTAAAGTTTATTACTTTGCAACTAAAAGCTCAGACTTAATTACCTAAGTGAGTAAAGATAACTGCAAAGACATGAAGATTGTCTGTGGTTGAATGTCCCAGGTGGAGGACACTTGTAAGGGGCCCAGCCAAGCGCCAGTAGCCTTGTAGACTTATTGTCTGAGTCTGAGGTATTGGTATTGGGGGCTGATATTGGAACTGAGGCAGTTCATGGTAGGGTCTACAGTGAAGACTAGTAAGAGAGACTGTATGATTGAAGTGAAGACTAGTTGAGGAACTGGGATTTCATTATGAGGATTGGAACCTAGGTGGTTCATGGTGAGGACTGGACTGATTACTGACTGGGAAGGACTGATTTCTAGACTGAAAAAGACCAGAAGATCATGGTGCAGGACTAGCTGAAGGACTTTAAAATGGCTCAGAAGGACTAGCTGGAATGAATAAAGGAGCTAGGCTGCTTGTTTTGGATTCTTGAGAAAGAAAATAATAAGGAAAAAGCAGTTAAAGAATTAATTAAGGCTGCCTAAAGATATGATAAAAGATTGAGTTAATTAGCATATAATTAAAAAGAAAGAGGAAAAAATAAATTACAGGAATCAAACTGTATTTTATTAAGCTTGAATTTATCAGAAAGGATCCAGAAAGAGGCCAGAAACAGGACAGAGAAACTGTAAGGGCAAATAAGCAAATTTTGCTGAGAAAGACTAGGAGAGGCAAAAAGCAAGTGACGGTCAAGTTCAAAGTGTGAAAAGGTTTGGAAAATGTGGAGAAACTTGGAGAAATGTTGAAGAGTTGAGGGTTCAAAAATCACTTAAGTGAAATATAGGCAAAAGCACTCAAGCTTTGCTGGAGAAATGTGACAGGAATTACGGCAAAACTGTTTGAAACACGGAGCAGTTGTTTATCTGGAGCAAGACAGCGCCAGGTTTAAACCATAGTAAAAAGAAAGTCATTTGGATGAACTGTTTGGCAAAACCATTGAATCCAAGTGTTTGTTTGGCTGCAGGTTGAAGCCTGTTTAATCAGTGTTTTGAGGGCTTTACTGAAGAGTTAAAGCCTAAAAATGAGAAAATGAAGCAGAAAACCCAGGGTTTTTGTTGGATGAAGTAAGTTAAGAAGTTTAATATATTGTAGAGAAGAAGAAACTAGATAGTTTAAGCTTTTAAAACCAAGAGTTCTGAGAGGAATTAAAGACTGAAACAAGGAGATATAAAAGGGGAAGCTATCTGAAGCTTTTCAAGGACTCACACAGTGGATTTCAAAGGCCACAAGGACTAACCCAAGTGTATTAAAAAGGTCTTAAGAATAAGACAAATGTGCAGAAGTTTAAGATACAGGTGCAGAAGCCTAAGAACAAGGAGCTAAATCTGAAGATAAAGAGTTGGAGCTGGAGCAGAGTGCAAGAGCCCAGATAAAGGAGCTGGAGCCTAAGATGAGAAAGCTGAAGCTCAGGATCAGAGGCTGGAACCTGAGACTAAGGAGCAGGAGTCAAGGACTAAGAAGTAGAAGTCTAATGCTGAGGAGCAGAGGTTCAAGATGTGGTTGGAGCCCCCCCAGTATTAGCACATATCAATGGTTACCTTGGCCCCTGTGCTATATAACAGAAGGTTTCTAAGGGGATCTTCCTTCTGAGAGTGAATAAAAGCCCATTTCAACCCCTATACATATTTTCTGAGATATCTTTTCACATACCAGAGAATGACAACTCCTTCCAGCTGGTTTCTGGCTAGGATTCAGGACACACTTTGGGGACTGGTGACCAGGAACCTCACAAGTGGTCTTCTGAGGAAGATTGCTGAGCTGTATTGCAATGTCTTGGAGGGATTTGGTGATGTGGAAGTTGTGGGTGATGTCAGCTTTGAACTCTTTCCAGTTGTCAAGCTGGTTTTCAGTTCTTGAGCTAACCCAAGTAGCAAACCAGTTAGCTGTGGCCTCATACAGGCATTTGGTGGCTTCCTGGACCCATTTTTTGTGGGGGATGCAGCTGGCGCAAAGTTTTGCGGCTGAGTGGTCCAGCCAGTTTATAGCATTTTCTTTGTTTTTGCCAAAGAATTTGTCAATACCAATGTATTTGGTGTTTGTGAGATTAGAATAATTGACAGCAAATGATCAGGCTAATCATTGCACGCAGATCTTTATCAGTTACACACCATATTATCACTGGATTATCATTATATTAAGTGTAAATATTGTACACTGTATAATGAACAGTTTATTATCATTGATATAGCAGCTATGTGCTGTATAATTGTTAGTTGATTATAATAGATATGACAATTATACTCCGTGTATTCAGTAGATAATATTCTATTAAGCGCAGTGATTATACGCCGTATAATCACCAGTTTATTATAAATGATATAACAATTATACGCTGTATAATTATTAGCCAATATAGTTATTACCATTGATTACATGGTGTGTAATCACTAGATTATCAATTGTATAATTCTCATTCCATCCTACTGGACGTTGTATCAACTCAGTCTCACCAGCCTGAAGGGCGTATATGAGTATATCAAACAAGTGATGTGCAAATGGCTAGTAAATAACAATTTTAGATCAGCATTACATGGTGTACAATCAGTTCCTTATTAGTTTGGGTCAGCATTACACGGCAGATAATCCATGAGTTGATATTGGATTGAGTCAGCTATTATACAGCGTACAATCCTCAATTCAAACTGTCATATTAATAAGCAGAAGGCTTGCCAGTCAGAAAAGAATCACTGATTAAGCCCTAGAAATGGAAAATAGGAATACTGGAATTCTACCTTCCAATGTAGGAGGACTGAACAGGGACCATTTCTAAGTGTCACCCAAATACAGCATAGTTTCCTAGTGCTATAATAGGTGTGTAAAGATACAGCCAATTGATAACTGCCAGTAGGCTAGCTCAAGAAGAGTGTAGGCTATAGCTGAAGTGCCATATACACCTTGCTAAGGTCAGTAGCAACAC
Source organism: Entomophthora muscae (assembly GCA_014839935.2). NCBI lineage: Eukaryota > Fungi > Entomophthoromycota > Entomophthoromycetes > Entomophthorales > Entomophthoraceae > Entomophthora > Entomophthora muscae. The sequence continues at coordinate 158,159 of QTSX02005834.1, forward strand.
ACGTGCCAAGGACAGCCAATCAGGATAGGCGTAGCTAGCAAAGATGGACCTATTGCAAAGGTAGCCACTGAGAACTTTCTGAAAGGACAAGAACAAGAATTTTTTCAGTGTATACTGATACAGACACCTGAAAGGAGGATAACAAGTTCTTAGTTACACCTGGATAGATTGCAGCTTCTGGCTAGATTGTATTTAAGTCCCAATAAACGTAATTATCTTCAAAGTTCTATTCTATTGTAGTCTGTAGAGCTCTTGCATAGGATTATGTAGAGTACATTGGCAAGTCTAACATCTATCTGTAGCTTTGAACATACCAGCAATAGCCCAAGTTGCTCAACAGTGTTGGTAAATTTTCCTGTGATAGGAGGTTGTGTGTTTGTTTGTGGTTTTAGGTAGCAACTGTACTGAATTATCTTTGCGCACACTTTGGGCATGACCAGTCCTTCAAATACAGTGCATCCACTTGGTATATATTTGTTGATGTTGTGGGCACAGAAGTACTTTTCCAGGTATCCTGGGATGTAGCCTGGTTTAGTACGTGGGTGAAGGTGGGCAAGTTCTGTTCAGTCATTTTCTCTTTCATGGGCATAGTCAAAAAAACTGTAGCTGCTACCAGTGATGAGGAGCAACTTCTGGGAAAGCGTAGAAGATAGATTTAGAGAAAAAGAGAGTAATTTTATTGGATAATATTTTAGACTTATATAGCTTGTGCTGTGGCAGGGACTTAAGTTGGATCAGATACTGTAAGTGCAGAACCTAAACGTAAAAATACGGGATTGTCAAATCCTTGGTCCAAATTTTGAATCACTTTTGCAGGCAACTCAGCTGAGTGAAAATTAAAATATTTAATAAAATCAATCATTTAATTTGACTTTTTTTGGTTTATTTAAATTGGCAAATTTTGAATCTCTTGAGCAAATAACTCAAACAACAAAAGACAAAACACAGCAAACAAATGCAGGATACATGAATCAGAAAGGCAGGATTCTAATGTACAATTTAAGATTTTCTGTATGTCTAACAAATCATAGATAACATGTAAAAATTAAAAAATCCAAAATTGTGGGATTGTCAAATCCAAGAACCAAATTTCAAATCAAAAATGAGATGAATTCAAAATAAATATAATTTATGGGTGTCTCAAACAGGAAGTCAAAGGATCTAGAGTGGATTTGTGATAATTCTTTTAGGAATCATAGGCATTCTCAAAAATCATCCTATTCCAGTTTAGGATGGCTAAAATTTAGATCCTAATATTCACCAACTTAACATACTTAACAATAAAATTGATTAAAATATACACTTCTCCTTTTGAGTTTAATTTTTAATATAAAATTTATTATGCCTTCTTTTAATAAAAACCAAATAAAAGAGCTGTTCCCTGGCCTTGACAAAATTATGAAGGGCTACGCTGTGTCTTTCAACAGTGAAGCCTCTGTCTATGGTCATTCCCAACCCTCAGGCCCTTCCCCAAGCACTACCCAGGAGTGTGTTCTTTCTCCCGCGTCCTCAAGCATGGCCCTGTTTGCCCATCACGCACAGGCAACTGCTAACCAAAATCACGTATCAACAATGGCATCTGGAACCAGCCAATTGAGCCAAGGAGCCACCCAGGGAAGCCAGAATCCAGAAACAGCCAATCATATGGCACTTTCAGGTTCCCAAGACAGACACATCCCACCTCCAGCAAATTAGCCTGCAAGACGCAGAAGAAAATTGATCACCCCAGAAATTTTTCTCAAAATGGTTGAAAAGCAAGGGATGCTTATGTCCCTTGGGGAAATTGTGGCCGCAATGGGTTTTGCAAAGTCCACTGTGGCTGCAACCCTAAAAGCCCACACTAATTGTGGCCCCCTCCCAAGAAGACCCTGACTGGAGCCTGTACATCAACTGATAGTAAAAAAGCCCATCCCCTTATGATAACCATCATGGAACGTGATACGCAGATGCCCCTGGTCCAGGTTTGTCTCCAACTGGGACTCCATGGCGTTTTCACAAATAAAAGAACAGTCAATTTGTGGATGCACAGAGTTGTTGTTGCTGATAGAATCTTGTCCAATCAAGTTCTCACTGGCCCTAGTTTAGTGGATACCAACCCCTAAAATTCAACCATTATTAATTTTATCAAAAGAAGAGCAAATAGGACGCGCAATGATGTCATCTTCTGTTGTATGCTAAGATATTTGCAAGTATCCAAGACTTTGGAGAGAAGCGTATACAGTCTGACGTGTACAAGCGCGGCCTAATCTTGTATCAATTTGTCAGGGTTTTGTTGGCAGTTTCCCCATTGGGTGTCAATTATTACTAAGCAATATCAAACACTGCAGATGGGTATACCTACCAGACAGAGCTCAAGGACATGATGGAGGAGTGGGTTACCCAACACGCTGTGTACACAGTTGTATTGAGTGCAGAGATGAAGCAGCAGGAATGGGCAACCAAGGAAATTAGGGCTGCAGGGCATACCTTTTGGACCTACCTCATCAACCACGCTGACATGCATCTTGCAGATGTATGTCTTTACAATTTTGGTTCAGCTCTCAGGTGCTTAAAGCCTGCCACATACAATAAACTGTGCACCTAAATTGAGAAGGGTTACAAGCTTTTCTCTTCCATATTTGTCCAGGATTTATCTGATCTTGTCATATTTTATGCAAGTGATATTGATAAGTCCAGAAAGGACTCCCGCCTCCCCCCACACCCATCCATTTGTTTTGTCAAGCCCACATACATAACATAAGAAGGATTTGAGAAATTGAATCAATCAGCTCTTGCCGCCTCTTCCCAGTCAACAAACCCTGCCTCTCCAACCCCCCCATCAAGACCAAGCCATCCGCCTTCCAACCCTGACTCCCAAACCACCACCCATTCCCTCCCCATTACCTCTGATGCTGTCCCTTTCACAGGTGCAGATGACAACAACGTACATGCCGCCCATTCCCTCCCCTACTTGTCCTTTGATGAGTAAAATAAAACCTTTCTTTGTAACAACTTATTAAAATTGATATTATTTCTTTTGATTTATAATTAATAACATATTCTTTTTACATTATTGACATTCTCATAGTAAACAAAATTTTGTACATTTTATGAACATCAAATAATTATTTGCATAAATATTTTTCATTATCAATAATAAATCAAGAACCACAAATATAAATGTTATATTAGAATATTGCAAGCATGTGTTAAATCCTGATATTTATATATTATGTGTATAGCTCAATACATTCTGTATAATAAAATTCATTGCAAACAAGTCTTTTTTCATTGTAATTTATATAAATAGACTATGTTTATATTAGAGAGCCATTAACGCTTAGTACAAGTATTGATACATAGTGCATTTTACAGCCTGTATATTTACCTATTGGTAATAATTCTGTAAACTTTTTAGTCGGATTTTGTGAGGTAATAAACAGTAATCTATTAACCCATTACATTATTATTACCTCACAAAATCCGACTAAAAAGTTTACAGAATTATTACCAATAGGTAAATATACAGGCTGTAAAATGCACTATGTATCAATACTTGTACTAAGCGTTAATGGCTCTCTAATATAAACATAGTCTATTTATATAAATTACAATGAAAAAAGACTTGTTTGCAATGAATTTTATTATACAGAATGTATTGAGCTATACACATAATATATAAATATCAGGATTTAACGCATGCCTGCAATATTCTAATGCAATATTTACATTTGTGGTCCTTAATTTATTATTGCTAATGAAAAATATTCATGCATTGAAGGTAGTACTATAAAAACCAGTTTTTTGATGTAATTCAAACAACATGTCAAATATCTACAGCCTTATCAACAAATTAGAGTCATCCCTCCAAAAGGTTGTTGAGCTCAAATATAACATCAGGGAAATTGTAGTAAATCAGCTAGGAAATGAGGGAAGGGCTTTGGTCCAGCAAAACAAAACCACAAAAAATAGTCTATGAACAATAGTCAAAGAAGAACACAAGGAAATAGTTTTAAATCTACAAAAGGAAATACTCAAACATTTAAATTTCAACAATGAAAGTTACAACCTGTGAAAATTTGCAAAAAAAACAACAGAAAGAATACTCAAAATTTCAAATTGATTGAAGGAACTGAAATTACAAAGGAAATTAACACCAATAAAGAGGAAACTAATAAAATAAAAACAGATGAAAACAAAGCACAATCAAGAAGCAGAAGCACCACAAGAAACAATGAAATTTTATCAAATGAGAATCAAGAGGAAGCACAAGTAGCACAGAAAATAAGGAAGATCAAGCCCAGGAAATCAAATGAAGAGCAGCTAACGCTCATGAAGTTTGCTGAAGGGGCACCAGTGGTTGAGGGGGCTGCGGGGGAAACAATAAGTAAGTTTTTCTATGTTTTACTTATATTTACTTTAGTTATAACTAGGAATGGGGACAAGGTTGCTGAAGTGTTGGCCTTTATGCCCAGTTGGTTTTATGGGGGTTACCAATCACTGGTAGCCCCTGTAAAGCAAATAAATCAAAATGAAATAAATAAAATAATTCAAATAAACATGAATAATTTTGCAAATATTGAAGCAAAAAACAAGGAATATTTACCACCCACAGGGTGCTTGCTGTGGGTTAGGAAAGCCTACAAGCTAGGCGGGACAATCAACTTTAAGGAAATGAATGAAATTCAAGGGAATGTCAAGATTAACTTCAATGAATATATTTACAAATACTGTGAACAATTCCCATTTGCAAACATAAATAAATATGAATTTTTCTTTAAAAAACAGACTTTCAAATATGACCAGAATATCTCAAAACTGAACTGTTTAACAAAGTGTTTAAAGCATTATCCAATAAAGTTGGGGACACAGTCCTTGTGAGTAAATTCAAGCCTTTATTTATTTTGTTTGCCAAGGCATGGGGGGTGGATACAAGTTGGGTGCCCTCTGGAACCATCTTCAAATTCAGCACCATGTCCTATATCAACAGATTAGTTCAAATATATAAGAAATTATTCATATTTTCAGAAAAATATACTTCTCAAAGGATTCACATTGTAACATATCTAGGAATTCTATTACATTGTATATTAAAAACAAACGTTAAAAAGTTGGAGGATGTACCAATACAACTTGACATATGCCAATTAGCACTAGAACACCAGAAGACACCACGGGGGTATAGGACAGTTAAGCATGTCCTGTACAATTCCTTTGCATTGGCGTTGTTGTATGGGTACTACATGCCTCCCAAAAAGAACCTATTAATCAATTTGCTTACCCAATTGCCTTTTATTAAGCGTTCAGCAACTACTGGGGTGCTGAGCGCCACCCCTCTTGCAATTGCATCCAGAGTTGTCCATCAGGTACAAAATAGTATGTGGTCCCAATTAGATGCATTAGCAAAAAATTTGATTTCAGGGTATAATACCCCAGAATAATTGCATTCCCCTTTGCAATCTGCATCCCCCTAATAAATTATCTTCCCTTGCAATTTATCTTTTAATTTTATTTTAATTTTTTAATTTTAAATTTATTTTAAATAATAATTTTAGTATTTAAATTTTAATATTTAAATTATAATAGTAGTATATCTAAACATATATAATACAGTAGTTATTGTAAGCAAACTTGTGAAATAATAAAATATGATTTAAAAATGTGTTTATTTAGTTGCTTGTCAAGTAAGGTTCATATGTTACGTAGTTAAACAACAAGAGCTGAATTTATCTGCATCAGGCTGCCTGCTCCACTTATGTTCTAAACAAGTGATTGTTTAGAAATCAAATTACCTTTCCCTTGTAATATGATTTGATAAATATATTTGATATGCTTGACCCCGCGTCATAAGTACTAATTAGTAAGAGATACATGAAAATCATTGGTTTTTGTGTTATGTGACTATAGTGGTACTAAATCAATCAGGTCAGATGATGACTTGAAAGGTCCAATCTGTGGCTTAAAATAAGCCAAAGTACCAAAAAGGGTTCACAATCATTTAAATAAAATTAATCTATTTCTATCTTTTTAAATCTATTTATTTGTTAGCTCAACAGTCAATACAATATTTAGTGCATTATAATAAAAATATGTGTCTCTATATCTAGTATAATTAACTTTACTTAACTTTTGTATGTATTCTTATATGCCTATAATACAATTCAACAACAAGTCATTATATATAAATAATAATTTTTGAGTCCTAATAAAAACAAAATAAATAAAAATAAAAACAAATAAATCTGGAGCGCCCATTTATCTGATTGGCTTGGAGCTGAGGGCTTTGGGAAGAAAGGATTCTGAGTGCTTGTAAAAAGCTTTCACCACATTGGGTGGCATCACAAATTGGCTTATCTCAATAATGTTGAAGAGATCCTTGGTGTCCTGAGAGAGGCCTTTCTTCACCTTATTCTTGATCCACCCAAAGACCTCCTCAATTGGGTTAAGGAATGGAGAATATGGGTAGAGGAAGAGGAGTCTCATTGGGCAGTCATCCAGGCAGTGACTGGCCAAATGTCAGGGATCCAGTCTTGGGCGGCCAGCCCGTTGTTTTCAGGGGTAACTTGGGCCAGGGTTTTTGCGGACAATGTTCACCACAAGAGGGGAGCTAACTTAAAAAGGTAGGAGGTGGACTTTCTCACCCAGGACCACGGGCCAGCAGTCAGGATTATAGTGTCAATCACCCCTGTGAGGGTGATGTACACAATCCCAAACAGCTTACCAGTATGGTTGGTTGGAAGATTGGGTGAGGAAGCAGGCATAGGTTTGGGGGTCACAGGCAATTCCATGGGTAGGTTGTAAGCAGGAAGATAGTTGAATTTCCCCCTGACCAACTTGGGTGTTGAAAATATTCATGGGCCTTGTTGGTTGTATCTAACAGCAGATTGTATGTGGGCCAAAGGATCAAGTTTGAGTATCTTTTCCGGGGTGTAGTCCTTGTATTTGGGTTTCAGAGGTTAGTCTGCAAAATGAATGGGACCAAAGAGTACACTAGGAGGACAGAAAACTGCAGGCAGCGGGGCAGGAGAGCTAGGGGATCATGAACTGAATTGGTAGATAGCAAATACAAAATAAGGCAATAGCTGTGTGAGCCAAAATAACATAACCTTTATTCAAAAATGGCAATAAGGTTTGAGCGCAGAATCTATAGGCATATATAGCATCCTTCCTCCAAACAAAGTATTTTCCATAAGGGCTTCATCAAAATATCAGGAAAAATGCAGGCAGGTGGCCAGGAGGCCCGGGTGCAGGAGCGGCAAAATGGCACCTCAGCTGGGTGTTCTCTCATTGGTCAGAACATCCAAATTGGTTACTTGATTTTGGGCTGTGGTCATGGGGTTGGGCCCAATTCCTGGGTTTTTCTTTGGCAGTTGAGTTTGATTGGTTATCTGAGAGGACTTCAAGTTCATGAAGTTCACAGAGGCACTTTCTCTGCCTCCATTAGGCAATTTGAGAAGCTCCTCTTTGGGTACCATCATAGTTGAGCCTACACTAGTATTCTGGCTTTGGGACTTAGAAGGGGCCTCAGCTTGCGGGGGTTCAATCTCATCAAATCACGGGCGGACGGGCTCTTGGTCCATGGGGCCAGCAGCCTGCAGGAATTCAGGTTCAGGGTTTGAATCCTGCTTTTGGGCCTGGGTTTCCAGGGGTAATGAATTGTCAATCCTGACACCAAATGACTATTTTTATCTATCAATGGGAATTCTGATACAACCAAATCCACCTTGTGGAGCCCAACATTATCCAATACAACAATGTTGATGGTGCCGCTGTAATTAATCTGGAGGTACTCCTTGACGGCTCAGAGAAAATTAAGAAAAGTCCTGCTGTTATGGGAGCCTTTAATCATCTGGTATTGATCCAAACCACAAGGACCAAGAAGCGCAACCAGTGAATATGTCTGGGAATAGACAGCTGTACAATGTGCTACATCATCCTTGTATTGCAACCAAGTTTCCAGACTTGCCTGCTAACGTATCTTACAATACACAGGGGGAGCTTGATGAGTTGCCCCTTGACGTATCTAATGAAATGAACCAATCTGATGGCAATATTAAATGCGGGTACTTCATCCTAATTAGGAGCATTACCAATTCAACTTGCTGATCCCCGCACAAGTTATTCCTTGGCTTCAAATCTTACATGGAACTTCCCACTATACCACCCCCTTGTGGCTTTCCCCATATGGTATATTAATCACAATATTCTACAATAAACAATACCTTATTCTTATCATTATGTCCTTTCTATTGGACTGTTGTCTTCCTCAATTCCAAATACTGAATCCTCATTGGTTCAGTTGCAACAGTGGTAGCAGCAGTAGGTTGATAACCTATCTAAAACATATTTCCTCCTAAGAAAGGACAGAGTACAGGCCGTATGGCTACTCCCCAACAATAAACTTTCCTGCCAATCCCCAAGGGGGACATCTCCAACAGGTATGTCATCTATCAAGACCAGCTAGTTCTCACAAGCGTGTATAATTGACTCTGCCTTGGGCAGTGTGACGCCAGCGTCACCCTGCCCCAGTCAGACCTGTCACAACATATGCTCAACCTTCAGTTAGAATCCTTTGTGGATGGCGTCAAAGGGGCCAACATTGTCAGTTGGCTCCAGTCCACTAAAAGCCGCCTCTGTATCTGTCAGGTTCCTGAGCCCATGTGGGTTGACACTGCGTCTGGCTGCCTCACAGGGCCTGCTGCCGTGTGGTTCACCAACTGGGCCAGTCAGGAACTTGACGTTACCTGGGCGGTATTCCAAGACACCGCCAAGTCCTGCTACAGCAAAACCTTCTCTCCCATTGTAGTAGGAACTCCTCTTCTAGCCATCAACCACAGACTGGGTCTGTCCCTGAGTACCTTGCTGCCTGGCAACAAGCTCTTGCCGCCACCCCCAAAGCCATGACTGACAGAAATACAATGCTACTCACCCTCATCATCAATGGGTTAAACCCCCATATCTGCAAGTGGGTCTCTGTAGGTTGCTGTACTTCCATTGATGACTGCTACAATGCCATTGTGGAGGCTAACAACCAGGCTTCAATGGGCTTCTGCCGTACCAGTGACGCTCCACCCCAACCTTGTACAACACCTGGCAGTGACCACAATCAAGTGGGCTGCTGCCAGCCCCGTCAGCAGGATAATGGGACTAAATGCCCCCGCAAGGGGGAGCTCCAGCTAGCACAGATTGAGGATCAGGGAAAAGCCTGGGGGTTATAGCAACAAGAGGCCCTGCAACCCCACCTGACCCATCCTCTCAATCCTTGCTTGCAAAGAACTCCTGCAACTACAACATCCATGAAGTCAAAACCCTGGACGTCCTCCAAATCCACAGTGACAACCCCATACTACAAGAAAGTCACTCCTCAAATAAAGTAACCCGCTTATCCTACCCCTTCCATTTCTGTGAGAACACCCACAAATTGCTGGTAGATACCGGGGCCAACCACACTATGGTAGACCAGGCATTTTCTGACTCCCAACAACTGGACCAAGTGTCTAGCAGGTTCAAGGCAGTACAAGTAGCTGACTCCCGTAGAGTTATAATTACCCATGAGACGGTACCCTTCTCTGTGAGGATGGGGAACGTCCAGGTTAAGCTCTCTGGGCCAATCATGGCAGGGCTCAGCCACAACGTGATTGCTGGCCTCAACTGGCTTTGGCACAACTATCCCTATATTGACTGGGATACATCTGGGTCATTATTTTTCTTGTTATGCCTAGGCGCCAGATTTATTCTTTTATAACTTAATTGCATTATTCATATTCAAATTATTCAGAAAGCTTAAAATACAATCAACAAATTCCAAAACTTTAGTTGATCTTGGGCCTAGATGATTTTTTCAAAAAATAAATCATCAATTTTAGAATTGAAAACTGCAACTTATAGTATTACTGAAAATATCTTAAGTGCTACTACAAACTACAAACCAAAAATATTTATGATGAGTTGCATGGGAGAGTAATAGCAGCCCCAAAGCTATAAATGCTATTACCCTATCTTTGGCTCATCATAAATATTCTTAGTTTGTTTCAGAAAAAAATGTTGTTGTTTTTGAAAGACTGATAACTCTATTTAAAATACACCCTCTAGTAAGCTGCCCTACTTCATGAACTTGCCCTAGTGCACCACTAGCATCTTCTGATATTTTTGTTTCTCTGGTATCATCACGTGATTTCAAATGATAAGTTATCTCAGAATATTCTGAGAAACTTTCAAATGTTAAAGGTGAAGTATAAAACTTTCTATTTTTCATCAAATATGAAAGATTAATGCGCAGATTTTTAACTTTGAGCTCTTTCCTTATAGGCCTAACTTTTCTCTCATAAATATAAAAGAATGACTTTTGAGAAATATTTGAGCCTGATAGCGCTGATTTATATAACTCTTTTCTTTTTTCTTCTTGCTCAAAAATATTTTTAATATCATTTATATTCTTAATATAAAAATGATTTTCTTTCTCTTTTAATGTTTTTGATATTACACCAAAGTGACCATCAACAATGCTTTTTCCATGACATTCCACAAAACAATTATATTTTATAGAACCCTTAATATATTTAGGTGCCTCTTTAAATAAGTAATATAAAAATTCATATGATCTAAAATGATTTCCATTATCAGTCCATACTTTTATATTTTTTATTTTTTTAAATCTATCTAATTTAAGAATTTTTATAAAACACTCACCTGAAAATAAAGAATCATGTGATAATATTTGAGATAAAAAATCATGATATTCATATTTAATTTTATTGTTTTTCTTAAAAACTAATGCAAACCCTAATAATAAGATTGGTTTTTTTGAATAAAAACAATTATTGGTCTCAATTGGACCGCCTCCAACCTTTAAGTTTTCTTTATAATCTATAACTACAACACAAGACTCATCATATAATTCATTAATATCTTTTTTATATTCACAATTTTGATGAACATAAAAGTCTTGGTGCTGATTAATAGTCTTTAAGTCATTGTCTATAGATTCTGGTAATGGCAAGTTTTTACTTTCATATTCTTCCTTCTTTTTTTCCAGCAAATTTTTTAAATTACAAATATTGCACATATCAGTTTGTTTTTTACTTTTTATTATATTTTTAGGGATTAATTTATAGTAAGTAGAAATTGAAACCGAAATTTCATTTTTTATTTTCATATTTTCATATTTTCATATATTTCTTTTTTTGTTTTAAGTAGAGAGTATTTAATTTCAGTTGAGTAATTACTCATCTCTTTTTCTATATCTTTATGAACTTTTTCAGGCACTTTTTTTGTAAACTGGCTTGTTTCAAAAGAATTTTCCAGCAATTTTTTAATTATTTTTTTAGTTATTTCTTTTTTTAATGAATAGTTATTATTTTTTGGCTTTTTTTGTTTAAACTTACATTTTTATTTTTATTTATTTTTCTTGAGTATTCAAACTCACTTTTGGTTATATCAAAACCCATATCATTAAGCTCTTTTAAAGAGTAACTGGAAGTAACCAGAGATCGCAAGGCTGGGAGATGTTTTTGGGGGAGAAGATTTCATGAGATCCTTTAAGTTTTCAATGAACTCATTGTCTTTTTGAATTTGAATAGTTGGCAGGAACTGAGCTTTCCCAAATTCAGTTTGAGTAAGGAAGTGCTTGATAAAATTATCAAGATCATCACCAGCAATAAAGAGGAATGCCTTTTTTAACATTGCAATTCTCTCTCTTTTTGTTGAAGCTCCCAAGGAAAAAAAGGGTAGCATGGCAGAAGTAAATTTAACTGAGGACATGGTAGTATTTTAAATCTGTAATTAGGTCAGATCTCTGAAGTGCGCCTTAATGTTGGAGTAGTTATGATCAGAATGTGGCCTTTGAATGGGGTCTTTTGGATTAGAAGCTTTGTGGTGCTTTAGCTCTTATATACCAAGCTGAATGACACCATTCTGAAAGAAATGGTGTGATAGCTTTTATTATAGTTTGAACTTGAATTTATGTTTGCAGAATTGATTAAATACCCAGTTTTCATGCACAAGTGATACATGTGAAGCAGCTAAACATTATTATTACATCATATCCTCTTTGTAATCAATGCAAATCAATTAAAATGATGTATTCAGTTAATTGTAACTCTTCTGCATATTTTTAAAATGATAAAATATTAAAGAATTACATTTAAAGAATGCTTAATTTGAGGTTCGAAGCTCACTTGAACCTTAAAATCAATCTAAACAGTGATAAAAACACCCTAACTTCAAACTATCATAAAATCCTAAATAATTGAGCTTTTTAAATAAAATAAAAAGCGAAAATAAAGCTCTCAATCTTATCTTTAATTTCGTCAAATAAAAAAAGCTGTTGTATATTAAAAAAGAGTATTTATTAGCTTTGAAGTGATCTACTTTATATCATTAGATATAATCATATAATAAAATCTGGATTATACTCTTTTAAATTACTTTTGCTTTAATATTGAGCATATTATACATATTAAAATCTTTCCACCAATAGAAAGATAAGATTCTTAGCATCATTTTGATAGTTTACAGTGTGAAAAAATATTAATTTTTCATTGAGTTATTAATGTTTTAAATATAAAATATGTAATTAGTTACTTTTTCAAAATTGAACTGTGTTATGCTGCGACTTGAACAGCATGTGCATTAGAAAATGGCCTAATCCCTAAAATAATGACCCACATGGACACAATTGTTAAATCTTTCTGGCTGGTAATAGACAGCTAAAATTCAATGATCAGACAGGCACATAGAGGGTCTCTGATATGAAACCTCAGTCTATTAACAACCCCACTTTCCCCTGGTTGTGTCTTTTTTAGACACCACTTCTGACATTTAATAAAGTTTGTGTTCCCCCAAAAAGCAACCTATAGGTTCTGAGCTGGATATAACCAAATCTAAGTTTGAGAATGGGCTTCTTATTATCAATGTTTCCAAGGATGATAAGAAGTCTTTCTCCAAAATTGAGACTGCATAGCTTTCTTACATAATATATCTGCTTAATAAAAATGACAACTTGCTTCATAATATTAAGTTAGGCTTTTTATATGCACTTGTTTTAAAAAGTCTAAGATTAAAAAGGTCGCGCCGGGGATCGAACTCGGATTACAGGAATCAAAATCCTGTGTGCTAACCATTACACTACGCAACCAGCACTGATTGGCTTAAAACATGCCAGTGTTTATTCACCTAAAAATATTTTTCATCATTTTCCAAACTTATTTAGCTTATATACATTAATTAATTAAAGATGGGGTTAATAAAAGTATTAAATAAAAATATGAGAATATTTTTATAAAAGTTATAAATTATCTAATCCTAGCCTTCTATGTACTCTTTATTTTCATATTAAATTAAACACATGATTAAAATTCCTATACTTGAAGTATTTAGTGAAAAATAAGAAGCCATTTTATTATATGAATAATTAAAAAATAATATATATCTATTATTGATCGATTAATAAATTCTTCAAAATATTAAACGTTAGATTTTTATTAGCATCAACCTTTATTATTAATTGGCCATAAATGGTAAATTGCAAGCTTTGAGATAGATAATGTAGAGTATAATTGAGTTTTTATTTGTTCAACATTTAAAAATAAATCCATAGAATTTATTGAGTGGTTTTGAAAGGGTATGCTGTTTTTATATTTTAAAATATTGAGTTTGATATATAGGGCTTTAGGACAAAAAAAGATACATCAGGTGAGAAAATTGTAGGCATCGAGAAAGAAAATCATGTTTCCTCTTTTATTTTTGAAAAATACGAAATTATGTGACTTCAAGGATGAACATAATCATACTTCATATAAAAAATTCAGCTTCAAGTCAAAAGCTGACACTTATATAGGAAATATATTATATGTAAATTAATGCTCTTAGAAATTTAAATCAGAATTTTGGAGGATAATATTTATTAAATAAGAAACAAAAATAACCAACCAACCTCAAAATAATATCAAACCTTCCAGGTAAACCCCCAGCAAGGTTCCAAGCCAGAAAGGGAAACTCATGACTTGACTCAACTGCCTAAGACCCAAAGTCAAGACACATAAAGCCAAGTCTGTCACATGAGATATCATGACCAAGGACTTCCATATATGGATCACATGTTGTCAAGATTTTGGGATATTGACTAATTAACAGATTCAACTAATTAATGCTGGCCAGCTGTTAAGTGCTCCTAGGCATGGTTTCAACATAAAGCACAGGTGTGTGGGCTACAAAATCAATGAATTGATGACCAAATTACATCATGGCATTAATGAATCCTCTAATTCTAATTAATGCCAGAACCCACAATTATTGCTCATTAATTACTTCCCTGCTGCAAACACCTCAACATGCATATCAAAATAATTACTATTATAAGCTTTAATTATATCTTACAACAAGAGGGCTGTCATATGGATCATCATCTGTATTACATCTAGAAGGTCTACCATGAACTGGGCTACCAGACCAAACTCTCAAGATAAAAGGCCAGAATCCTATTGTATTAGAGTAGCTCTGATTAGATACAACATAGTGTCAGGGATCCAGCCTGTGGGGGGTTCCTGGGAACTTGCGGGCAGACGGCCCGCGGGCCCAGCAGGGAGGGCTCACCACAAGATTGGGGCTAACTTTACAATATAAGATAACAGTTTGCCCAGGAGGGCCCAAGGTCCGCTGGCGGGTATCATAGAATCTATCAATCCAGTAAGAGGGATGTACATCACCCCAAATATTTGAGTGGAGGTGGATTCATTGGCAGCAACGGGTTCTTGCAGGCGTTTGGGCCGCAGGGTGAGAGGCAGAGTCATGGGGACCAAATATATGGGCAGGTAATTGTATTTGTTGCAGAATAGCAGGGGAGAAATAGTGATCTTGCGGCCTTCCCTGTATACAGTTTCGGTCTCTCTAGTTCTTGCCTCTGGGTTGTAGATTAGGATTTCCTCTAGGGTGAACTCTGAATACGCAGGATTGGGTGGGTACTTAGTGAAATGTACAGGGCCGTAGGGGACTCCTGGTGGACGGTAAAACTTGGGCGGTTGGTCCACGGTTTCTTGGGGTCATAGGGTATGGGGTGCAGAACCATGGGAGGTAGACTGTAGATGAAATAGAACTAAAATCAAATATGGAATAACCTGGTTGAACCAAAGGTTCATATCACTTTATTGCAAGAATGGCAATGGGCATCTTCCTGGCAGTCCAGGGTATAAGCATGCCCATCTGTCATGGGAAAACTTTTCCAAATTTCTCTGACCCGGGTGGTACTGTTTACCTGATCTTTCCAGTCTTTGACGGCATTCATTGCGGGAGTTAAATTATTGGCTGGTTTGAACTGGGAATACTCCAATTTCCTTGTTGGTTTGTGGGGTTGGTTGTTTCTGGGTGGCCTGCATTTATTGGGAAGTTTCTCTATTTCCTTTCCTGTGGAGGCCCAAGTTATTTTGGGTTCTATGGCTGGGCCCACCCGCTGATTGGTCACATTAACAGGAACCTTTGGTGTAGGAGTTGTCAATGTAGATGATTTTGATTCATCCAGCTTTAAGGGGGTTTCCAAAGTCAAGATCTGCTCTGGCTTGAGCCCAAAAATCTGCGGGCTGGCGGCTGGCAGGGTTTCAGGGTTTGAGTCCCGTAGTTGAGGCTTTTCAGTAATCATGGTCAGTAGGAGTTTGTCACTTGTGATACATAGTATAACAATTGTCTCCATAAACTAGTAGCCAAATGCTGGCTAGCTAGCTCTGGATAGTGGCCCAGGCAGACAGCTGATTCAGATGGTTAAGGAATTCAGTTGTATGGTGTGTATAGAAAAACACTATAAGCTGAGGAAGCTGTAAAGAAAGATTCCATCAAAATCCACCCATAAAAGGCTGACCCCCTGTTGTGTTGCCCTAATGCTACTTCAGTCTCTACTTAGTGCTGTAAGCTAACTTGGAAAAGCAGAGGCAGGAGGGCTACATTAAAGCCAGTCTATTAGAATAAAAGACTGTTGCAACTGAACCAATGCGGATTCAGTATTTGATTGGGGAAGACAACAGTCCAACAGAAAGGATGAGAATGAATATAATAAGGTGTTGTTTATTATAGAATACTGTGATTAATATACCATATGGGGAAAGCCACAAGGGGGTGGTATAGTGGGAAGTTCCATGTAAGATTTGAAGCCAAGGAATAACTTGTGTGGGGATCAGCAAGTTGAATTGGTAGCGCTTCTAATTAGGAGAAAGTGCCTGCAGTTTAATATTGCCATTAGATTGACTCATGTTGTTAGACACGTCAAGGGCCAACTCATTGAGTGCCCCCTGTGTACTGTAAGATATGTTGGCAGGCAAGTCTGGAAACTTGGTTGCAACAAGACTGATTATTATGTACTAACTTGATGATTGATACAAGTTCTATATCCTTAATTTTATCCTCTCATAGGTTTTATTAGTAGAACAAAAGGCAATGCTATTGTCATACAGTATAATTACCTATAGTAAAATATAGAAACAGCAACTGTCAAGATTTTGGGTTCTTGAAGAAGAGAGATGGTTTTATTAGAGTTTTTGGGCATTGTTTCTGTGTTGATAAGAGTGCATATGTATGGAGACAGACATGCTTCCAATTGTTGATGTGATTAATAAAACAACTAGCAGGATTATGTTGTTGCTGGAGACAAGTAATGGGAGAAGTCTTGTGGTCAAGGATTGCAACACTGGTAGCTTTGGGTATAGGTGGATTGGCAGGATCTGGAAGTATCAATAATACACTCTTATTAGATACTTGACACTACTACTATTTAATGAGTAGTAATGTTGGTGATTATTATTTGCCTGCCTTCCAAGTGATCTTGGAAGGGCTTTTTATAGTGTAGACAGCTGCGTCCAGACTAGTGTCTAGCTGCAGTTAACTCTTACTAGCTAGCCTATCATCCCCAAGCTACTAGCTTCAACCCCCAGAGTTGGATTCCAAATCTGAATAATGGTTTTTGGAATGAGAAAAAATCATATGACTAATTTTCCCTCTTCAGAATAAGTTTCTCCTTGACTCAGTTGCAACCAACTAAGCTGACATCCATTAGGCAGGGTCCTGTCTTGTGCCTGGTGTAATGCACACTGCACACAGGCAGTCCTCTGTCCCATTTCTTGGTGAAACAGGATGTTGTAATACTCCATATTTATTCTTCCTAGCAGAAGCGCATCTGCTTTAGGAATCCCAAACAGCTTGCACTTAATTATTGAGCTTCTTGATTGACCAATGAACTTTGACTCAGAATGTCTCAGGTATCTTCCAAATAGTAATAATATGAATAGCTTGATAAAGTTTCACCATCATCCAGAATAGATGTCTCACTTCAGACAGTGGCCTATCTAATGTTAGCCCTAGTGATGAGGATATGGATCAGTCAACCCTGATAGATCAGGATTTCCTGACAACAACTATAAACCTATAACCAGAAGTAGGAAAAATGTCCCAAATCCTTTGGGCCTTGTCAGAATTGCTGCTTCTGATAACAAAAAAATATTCTGGGCTGACAGTTACGCCAAAGTCACAGGTTCTCTGTACTTTCCTAATATTAGAAGACTTAGGGTATCATCTGATAGATGATAAAATATCACAGTCCACGGATTTATGACACATGTCATTCACCAGAAATTGTGCCAAAATAGTAGGAGCACCTAACTAAGTCCCTGCGCCAAACCAGACCATATAATTCCCTCTCCTAAAATAAAGACATTATCTGTTCCTATCTTATTCCACTTTTGGTAACTCCACTAATACAACACAGTTGCAATAATAGTAAAACCCAATTACTAAATGAAAGTATTAAAAGAATTTTTTTTAATTAATACAACTTTTAAATAAAATAAATATCAGGAAAAAATAAATACTAAAATTTAAGTGAATTCACAATATAAAAAAATCTATACAGTAGTTTTAAAAGCTATGGCAACAACCAAAAATACTTCAGATTTAAACAAAATGATTTCTTATTTAAGCAAACACCAAGTCAGGCAAGATTCAGGAATCAAATAATTTAAACATTTGTTGGCAAACAAAAAAATGTCAAACAATAAACAAAATTTCACTAACACATTATACAAAATTATATCAAACATCAAGTGGAGTAGTTCAAACCACAAATGAGATGGACTGGCACATCAAGTGAAATGGATGGATACTGTTCCAGAATATATTATAATCCAATCAGGTGTCAGGAAGCCAGTCATAGGTAGAGGCATTGGTTAGCTTGGGTCAGAATATGGCCAGGCTAGAGGGTAATGCCCACCATAGGATGGGTGCTAACTTGATAATATAGGAAACAGATTTCCCAAGCAAAGACCAGGGCCCTGAATTGGGCACCATAGTGTCTACCATTCCCGTCAAAGTAATGTAGAGTACTCCAAACAGTTGGGTGGATGTGGTCTCTGCAGCAGTGGGGGTATCCATTGGGCAGTCAGGTTGCAGGGTTAAGGGCAGAGCCATGGGAACAAAGTAGGCAGGCAGATAATTGTACTTGTCTTTGAACAATCTGGGTGGCCTTTTGTACTACTTTCCTTCACGTCCTATGTATTCAGTTTCTCAAGTACTTGTCAAGGGATCAGCAATGAGGATGGTCTCCAAGTTGTACTCCACATAGGAAGGGTTGGGCAAGTATATGGTAAAATGCACAGGTCCAAAAGAGGCTCCTGAGGGATGGTATAGTGCCTGGGTAGGATTGGCAGGTTGGTCTCCAGAGGGGGCGGTTACCTAATGATCTACTTGGCTGGAGTTAAGATGGAAGATCACTAATACTAGATAAGGTAAGATTTGTTCAAACCAAAGGTTCATAAAACTTTAGTATCAAAAATGACAATATGGTCATCACCATACTGCCAAGGCTTTTATACCATGGGTTTTTGCTTCTTTGATTTTTGCAGGGTTCAGGTTTGCAGACAAGGCACTGGTGGGGCATGGATCTTGGCTTAGAGTCTTGAGGGCGGCAGATCCAGGTTGTGCCTGCTCTGGTGAATAGAAGTGGCAATGCTTTGTTCTGCTGCCACTGTTCACTATGTCACCTGAGTAGTTCAATTGTACTACCCATTCTGGACGGAAGACTAGCAGTTGCTGGTGGTCATTGGTAGAGTTAACAGTAGGTTTTGTTTTAACCTCCTTAAGGCAAGCTACAACCTCTGCATAAGTCCAGATCTTTGGTGGCGCAAGGTTGGCATCAATCTGGTGACCATTTGGGGAATTGTCCTTGGGAGACTGGCGGGTCTCAGAGTAACTTGTCAACCTGGGTTTGCAATTTAACAGGTGGGAACATTCCTGTCCACTTTGTGTGACTTGAGTAGTCTTTGGAGGGTCAGGGTTTGATTCCAGGGTCTCCAATGTTGATTTTGAACCTCCAGTATTGACGCTTGGCAGGTTGGCAGGTTTCTGTTCCCCCTGTTTGGGGTCATCTATCTCTGGTAGTCCAGGGCTTGACCCAACTAGCAGTTGGGCAGTTCCCTGTCCACTCTGGTCAACATAAGGCTTTCCTTGAGACCCAGGTTTCAATTTCCAGGTTTTTAATACAAGTATTGAAATGTCATTTATGACATCAGGATTCATATAAGCCACCAACAGAAGGACTAAAATAAAACAAAATTAGAGCAATATAGAAGCAAGATTTCATAAATACAAAACAAAATGAAGTCACACAAGATGTGTAGTATGAGCAGCCTAAAATAGAAAAATAAACAGTTTAATAGCCAATCAGCAGCTATCCAATTTAGGAAAATAGGCATTTTATTCATTTTCATGGCTCCTGATTTATGTAAAATGGGGTTGAAAACTTTCTAAATATGGACTTGTGTGTCAGGAATGACAATTTGGGTGCTCCTGAATCCCAAAATATGGAAACAGAGTCAAACAATGGACAAAACCCTTCATAGACTTCCAGACCTATAGGCTGGAAACCTGATAACCCACTACCAATTGATAAAGTTGTTGCCAACCTGCCAGGACCCAAACGTTTAACTGTCACGCAGGATTCTGCAAGCAAACTACCAGTGCAAGATGCTGGGAATTCTCCTGAGGTGCTAATACTCAACACTAGCGGTTTTCTCAGTGAAATGCGTAAGTTTCCTAATGAAAGTTATTCCAAACTCCCCCAAAGCCTAGGAAGAGACACAGAACCTGAAGAGGCACCCAATACCAAATTTGACAAACAGAAGTATCCAAAGTCTTCTCATCCCAAAGCAGCCAGTGGCAAACCGCCAGTGCCAAGCGCCACACTGCCATCTAAGACCCCCAATGCCAAACTGCCCAAGCTCAGAAAACCCAACCAGGAAATGAAGCCTGGCAGTGTGGTATAAATACCTTCCAGACCAAGATAAATCCCCATTGTCATTTTTAAATAAAGGTTATGAGATATTGGTTTTCCCAACTATTACCACTTTTTATTCTTGTCATCTGCCAGTTAACTTGAAGATCATCTGACCCTCCTGTCAGCCCACAAGCCACGTACCGCCTGACAGGTGTCCCTTTTGGTCCTGTTCATTTCACAGAGTACCCCTTAAAGCATGAGTACAAGAACTACACCACCAACAACATACTAGACCAGGATTCCTTGGCCAGAACTACTGAGTTAACCAGATACAACCAAAAAGGCTCTTGGTACGTTACCAAACTAATGCCTGCTTCTGCTGCCAAGCTTCACCTGAAACATACCAATAAGCTTTTTGGGAGCATATATATTACTCTTATGGGAGTAATAGATACTATTGTTTCCACTGCCGGTCTGTGGTTGTGGGTGGGCAAGTCAATGTCCTACCTCATTAAGTTAGCACCAATCCTTTGGTGGGCCCTGTCCACCCAGTCCGCAACCTGCCAGTTCCAAAATGCTAGAAACCCAGAAGATTAGGGTTGGTTCCCTGACATTATAACAATCTATTTTAATCCTGGTAGCCTGAGCCCCAAGATGTTGATTATTCTTGGGGCATCTTGTATGTTTTTTGTAATGATAATCACTTATTACAGATTTATGATTACCAAGAACCTTATTTATTCCGTGTGAAAGAATGCAAATGTAAACCTGAATGACCTCAAGAAATCTGACTCCACCGCCAAAGCTGCCAAAGGGCCTCCTCTAAGGTCCAGAATGTAATATTCAACCAATTCCTCACCAAAGTGGAGATACCCCAGATGGGAAAACTCACTCTCAAAGAGGCCCGCCACGCCATGCTAGTGCTCCAACTACATTTTCAATCCAATTCCCCATCCTATTCCAGTGACACCAAGAAGGTGCTGGGAGTAGCTGCCATGCTATCAGGAGACACCCTTGATTGGTTTGGCAAAGCCACCGCCAAGGACGTGGAATTCTGCCTAGATTATGCCAAGTTCAAAGCCAAGTTGATGGCCACAGGAGAAGACCACAATACCAGATATTACACCCTAAACTCCTTGTTGGAAATCTGGTAGGGCGCTTGTCCCATCCAAGCTTACATTGACAAATTCCTCAAACTAAAGACCCACACCCAACTGGAAGACAAACTGGAAGCCATTATCTTCTGAAAGGGGATCAACCTAGTGACAAAGGACTTGTTGGAGCACCACCCGCCCACCCTCAGCCTAGATAATCTAGTTCCCCTGCGCAAGGGCCTTAGCATGAACCAAGAGAATGCTGGCCCCTTCCAGACCTGCCAAAGCCAAACAATGACCCCAAAAGAATGGGAATGACACCTGAAGAGCTCCAATAACACTACTGTGAAGGACTCTGTTTCCACTGCCACAAGGCAGGCCACTTGACTAGAGCCTGCCCTAAGAAGAGAACTGCTCCAATATCACTGGCGCAAATAAACACTTCTTCCCAGTCTTACAGATTCATCCAAGTGACCATAGAACTGTTGGGGAACAAGCGCCAGATTGAAGCTTTTATTTATACAGGAGCTGATGAAAGCTTATTGATGCCAGCCTGGCAAAAGAACTAGGCTTGACAGCTTCAGAGTGTAGCCTACAAGTAGTCATGGGAAACAGCTTTCTGGACACTGGCCATGGATGTGAACAAGAACTTCCGTTGACCATTGAACACAATGTATACCTGTTGTCCCTAATCCTCTTGCCAGGACTACCCCACCCCCTCATACTGGGCAATTACTGGTCTGATAGACATGGCCTGATCCTGAACTATTGCAAACAAACTACCACACTGGGCTGGCCTGAATCTTGTGACACCGTCCCTTTTTGCATAAGCCATGACCAAACCCCTACCAACAGACTCTTAACCATAAAGATGGAACCTAGTGTGGAAACCTTACCCACCCCCTTCATAAATGGGACCATGTGTTTAGTGAAGAAGAAACCACAAAACTACCCAGCCATTCAATCTACAATCACACTATAGATCTGTTACCAGGGACCCAACCACACCACGGCCCTATTTACAGCTGCAACCACTGAAAACAAGTGGCCTTGAAAGCATACCTGGAGGATATGACAAAAAAGGTTTCATCTGAGTTTCAAAAGCCCTCTGCTTGTCACCCATGCTGTTTGTAGGAAAGAAGGATGGTGAGATCTGCCCATGTGTAAACTACCAGAAACTTAACAACATTACAGTGAAGAACCGCTACCCCCTCCCCAACGCTGACAACCTCTGTGATGTACTGAATGGAGCCCAGGTGTACTCAAAAATTGACCTTAGAGATGTGTTCAATCAAATCTAGATCAAGGACAGAGACAAATAAAAGACAGCCTTAAAAACTCAATATGGGTTGTACAAGTACCTAGTAATACCATTTGGCCTGTGCAACGCCCCCAGTACTTTCCAAAGGATGATTAATCCTGTCCTAGGTGAATACCTTGACCAATTTTGTGTCGCGTACTTGAACAACTTCTTCATCTACAGCAAGTCACACAAAGAGCACCTCCAACACCTGGACCTTATACTGGAAAAACTCTCCCAGGCCAACCTATACGCCAAACTTAAGAAATGTGAATTCTTCCAGCCTGAGGTCAAATTCCTGGGATATGTGGTGAAGACTGGCGGTTTTGCTATGGCACAGGACAAGGTAGAAGAAATAACAGCTTGGCTGGTGCCCAAATGCATAAAGGATGTGAGAAGTTTTCTGGGCCTGGGAAACTACTGTAGGGATTACATCCAAAATTCTTCTCATATTACTTCTTCCCCTGTCCCACCTTTTCTCCAACAAGGTCACCTTTTCCTGGACTGACAAGCGCACATCAGCATTTAAGACCCTAAAACTTGCATTCACCTCTGCGCCTGTCCTGGCAATGCCTGATCCATCCAAGCCATTTGTACTGGACACCAACACATCCAACTTTGCAGTGGGCGGGGTCCTTCTTCAGGAAGGAGGGAATAGTATGCTACATCCTGTAGCATATTACTCCAAGAAGATGCTGCCTGCCAAAGGAAACTACCTGATCTACAACAAGGATATGCTTTCAATAACAAAGACCCTGAAACATTAGCACTGGTACCTATGTGGCGCTGAATTCTCAGTAAAGGTCCTAACCAATAACAAGAATTTGGTTTAATTCTTTAAACCCAGACAGTTGAACCAGAGACAGGCCAGATGGGCGCTAGAACTGGCCAACTATACCCTGAAAGTTGAATATAAACCAAGGAAAGTCAACATAGTACCTGATGCACTGAGCAGAAGAGCAGATATTATTCCCACCACAGCTGAGACCAAGGACCACAACACCCATGTACTCCTTGACCCTGCCAGCCTAGGCATCTAACTGATGTACATGAAGATCATGGCCCACAAACCTGACATAATTGAGGCACAGAAACTAGACAAGTACTCAGCAGAACTCATTGCCAACTTGACCTCAGACCCAGAGAGCCGCCACCATAAGAAAGTTTTCTCATTGAAAGAATCTACCCTTCTACTACACAACCGGATCTATGTGCCAGAAGGCAAAACAAGGACCAAAGCACTAATAGACTATCAAAACTCAGAGATGGCTGGCCACCCCAGCAGACTCAAGACAATCCAAGGAATCAAGAAGAATTATGCTTGGCCTAAACTGGAAAAAGACTTGGACGCTTACATCAAAGGCTGTGAGACATGCAGAAGGACCAACCCCCATAGATCCAAATCTGAAGGCTTGCTAAGACCACTAGACATACCAGCGGGACCCTGGAAGTCTGTTTCAATGGATTATATTGTGAAACTTCCCCCTTCCAATTCTTTTAACACAATCCTAGTCATGGTAGATAGATTCACTAAAATGTCCTACTTTGTCCCTACCACCACCCACTGAACTGCTGCAGAGACAGCTAGACATTTCCATAACCACATCCTAACCCAAAATGGAACTCTGTCAGAAATTATCACTGATAGGGGCCCTCAATTCACCTCAAAGTATTGGACCCAAGTGATGAAGGACTTAGGGGTAAAACACTGTGTATCCAACTCATACCATCCACAGACCAACAGCCAGACTGAATGAGTAAATTAAATACTTGAAAAATATCTACAGTGCTATGCCAACACCAACCAAGATAACTGGGCTGAGATGTTGCCCATGGCACAGTAAACCTACAACAGCAAAGACCATGAGTCTACTGGAATGTCTCCCTTAAAAGCCAACTACAGGTTTGACCCCACATGGGACGCTAGCATTAGAAACAAGGAAACCAACCTGTCTGGACGCATCTGGATCAAACAGATCCACAACACCCAAGCCATATGCCTAGAAAATCTGAACCAAGCAGTACAGACATACAAGGCCTTTTCCAATTGGAAACAGACCCCTGGTAAACCCCTTTAAGTTGAAGTCAAGGTCTATCTGGACTCCTGGAACGTGCCCCTGCATGTGCCTTGCAGAAAATTTGCTCACAGAAGAAGCAGGTCACACAAGATCACCAAGCTCATTAGAGAAGTTGCATTCAAGTTAGACCTACCCCCCATGTGGAAGATCTACAACGTGTTCCACTGTGCCTTGATGTTCAAAAAGAATGGGAACTCCCTTCCCCACCAGAAGATCAAGTCTAGCCCCCTGCCAATCCAGAAGGACCACTCAAATGAGTATGAAGTTGAGTACATCCATCACAACTGAGTCCACTACAAGACCCCCTAGTATACATTAAGTGGTTAGGGTACCCCCTTGAAGAAAGCACCTGGGAGCCCTTGAACAACCCAACCAACGCCAAATAGGCCATCTATCAATACTCAAGAAGGAAGGCCCTGAAAGAGGGAATCTCAGGAGAAGAAGGGGATGATGTCAGGAATGACAATTTGGATGCTCCTGAATCCCAAAATACAGAACCAGAGTCAAATGCTGGACAAAACCTTTACAGAATTCCAGACCTATAGGCTGGGAACTTGATAACCCACTACCAATTGATAAAGTTTTTGCCAACCCTTCAGGACCCAAACCTTTAACCGCCCTGAAGGATTCTGCAAGCAAACTGCCAGTGCAAGATGCCAGGAATTCCCCTGAGGTGCCAATACTTGACACCAGCGGTTTGCTGAGTGAAATGTGCAAGTTTCCTAATGAAAGTTATTACAAACTCCCCCAAAGCCTAGGAAGAGGCACTGAACCTGAAGAGGCACCCAATACCAAATTTGACAAACAGAAGTATCCAAAGTCTTCTCATCCCAAAGCAGCCAGTGGCAAACCGCCAGTGCCAAGCGCCACACTGCCATCTAAGACCCCCAATGACAAACTGCCCAAGCTCAGAAAACCCAACCAGGAAATGAAGCCTGGCAGTGTGGTATAAATATCTTCCAGACCAAGATAAATCCCCATTGTCATTTTTAAATAAAGGTTATGAGATGTTGGTTTCCCCAACTATTACCATATTTTATTCTTGTCATCTGCCAGTTAACTTGAAGATCATCTGATCCTCCTGTCAGCCCACAAGCCACGTACTGCCTGACAGGTGTCCCTTTTGGTCCTGTCCATTTCACAGAGTACCCCTTAAAGCATGAGTACAAGAACTACACCACCAACAACATACTAGACCAGGATTCCTTGGCCAGAACTACTGAGTTAACCAGATACAACCAAAAAGGCTCTTGGTACGTTACCAAACCCCACCTGTTCAGAGATAAATACAACTTCCTTCCTGCCTAACAATTAGACATGGAACCACTTGTCACCCCCAAACTAATGCCTGCTTCTGCTGCAAAGCTTCACCTGAAACATACCAATAAGCTTTTTGGGAGCATATATATTACTCTTATGGGAGTAATAGATACTATTGTTCCCGCCGCCAGTCTGTGGTCATGGGTGGGCAAGTCAATGTCCTACCTCATTAAGTTAGCGCCAATCCTTTGGTGGGCCCTGCCCAACCAGTCTGCAACCTGCCAGTTCCCAAACACTAGCAAGCCAGCAGATCAGGGTTAGTTCCCTGATGTTGTGAATGCCACCATTCACCAAGTTTCAGTTTTGCCTTTGTTGGGTTATTTTGAGGACAAATCTCTCTCTTTTGCTTTTGCCCTTTGAAATGAGGATGGCTCCAAATTAGGAAATACAATTGTTCAGTTTCCTGATCCTGCGCAACTCACTTTCCCTACTCATGATTGTGGCAAGTGATCCTACTGTCCTGGTAGTGTTTTGTGGTATTGCCTACCACTATATAATCCATTTCCTATTTTCCAATAAAAGAAAGTTCTATTCACATTTTTGTCTTTGTGTCTCCACGTACTTTGGCGCCTCTCTAGCCACGTCTAGCAGATATTATTCAACCAGGGCCCCAAGGTAGTTGCATAGCCTTCCCTGACATTCTAACAAGACTTAGTACAAATCAAATCCTAAGGTTAGGATTTTCCATTGTGACTCTGTACTGCGCCACAGATCACGGCACCTGACATTGTGATTACAATAAAGATAAATCATAAAATTTAAAACTTCTACTTTTAGTAATTTTATCCTAGGTTTTTACAATGGTTTTTAACAACAAATTTTTTGACAAAGCCAGCAAGCAAGCCAGCAGCAGCCAAGCCAGCTCTAATGGAGGCAAGGCTCAGAACATGGAGGCACCAATTTACACCCAGGTCTTTGATGTGGGTAACAAGGAAGCTGATCTGTACTTGACTCCTGAACCTTATGGCTTTGACATGTTTGAGAGTCACTCAGTGTCTAGCTCTGCCCCTGCCTCCTTACCCACCCCTGCACAAGCTGCCAAAAAACCAGTCAGTCAGAATGGCAACCCTGGTTTGGAACAACTTCCTGTCAACACCCAACCTGCTCTCACCTCAGCCAATCAGGCTTCAGCTCCTGTGACCCAACACACCAAGCGCCATTTCATTACTACCCAAATTATCCAAAAAATTGTGGCACTGAACCTGCATGGCTTGACATAGGACCAAATCGCTGACCAATTGGAATTTACCTGAGCCACTATCATACAGGGATTCAATAACTTAATGAATAAGGGATACCTGATTGGGACAGCCAAGAAGCCAAAGAAGGCCCCAGAGTCCCATATCAATAAGGCATACCCAATCATTCTCAATATCCTGTAGCAAGACCCTTAGCTCCCCGTGATCCAGGTCTGAAAGCAACTTGCACATCATGGCATTTGGGTTTCTGAGCGCATGGTGCAGCTCTGGATGCGCAGAAAAGTGGCTTCAATCAGGGTGTTGACCAACTGCAACAGGGACCAATGGGAAGGCAGCAAGGATTCCCCATATGATCATGCCATTGAGTCCACTCTGGTCCAATGTCTGACAAGTTTTTAAGATGATGTCATGTTCATTTCATACTACAAGTTATCAATTGCATTTGACAAGTTCAGTGAGCAAGGAAAAACCGCCACCAAGAATAGAAGGAAGAAGGTCAAGAGAGGAACATTCATTGGTGAATTCCTGGCTGGTTTGGCCAAGGGTTTTGTCTATTATTAGACAAACCTTGATTACATTAATGGCTATGAGTATAGCCATATCCTTATTAAATTGCTGTATTCTTGGGATAGAACAAATTCCACCTATTGGGTTTTTTTGAGCCACCAGATGGAGGATAGCTCCACTGCCTTCAAATAAATCCAAGGACACGGGAACCAGGCCTTGTTGTACCCAGAAAGCCACACAGATATCTATCTGGTTGATGTAGTGTTCTTTAATATTAAAGACACAGTTTGGTGCATTCCTCCAGGTGTTCAATGACCTTTATCTTGGAGTTATGGACCACAAGTCTCTCTTTGGTTGACAGATGGTGGCTGACTTGTTTGCCCAAATTGTCTTTGTTGAGCAACTTTAGTTATTGCTGGTATGTTTAAAGCTACAGATAGATTTTAGCATTGCCAATGTACTCTACCTAATCCTATGCAAGAGCACTACAGACTACAATAGAATAGAACTTTGAAGATAATTATGTTTATTGAAACTGGAGTACAATCTAACCATCAGATGCAATCTATCCAGGTGTAACTAAGAACTTGTTATCATAATTTCAAGTGTCTGTATCAATATATACTGCAACAACCCTTGTTCATGTCCTTTCAGACAGTTCTTGATGGCTAACTTTGTAATAGGTCCATCTTTGCTGGCTGCGCCTATCCTGATTGGCTGTCCTTGGCACGTGTGCTGCTACTAGCCTTAGCAAGGTGTACATGACACCTCAGCTACAGCCTACGCTCTTCTTGAGATAGCCTACTGGCAGTTATTGATTGGCTGTATCCTTACATGCCTATTATTGTACTAGGGAATTACACTGTATTTGGGTGACACTTAGAAATGGTCCCTGTTCAGTCCTCCTACATTGGAAGGTAGAATTCTGGTATTCCTGTTTCCCATTTCTAGGGCTTAATCAGTGATTCTTTTCTGGTTGGCAAGCCTTATGCTTATTAATATGACGGTTCAAATTGGAGATTATACGCCATATAATAGCTGACTCAATCCAGTATTAACTTGTGAATTATCTGCTGTGTAATTCTGACCCAAATCAATAAGGAACCAATTATACAACGTGCAATGTTGATCCAAACCCAGTATTTCTTAGCCATTTGCACATCACTTGTTTGATATGATCATATACACCCTTCAGGCTGGGTGGGACTGAGTTGATAAAATGTCTAGTAAAATGGAGTGAGAGATATACAATTGATGATCTGGTGATTACACGCTGTGTAATCAATGATAATCACTATATTGGTTAACATTTATACGGCATATAATAGATATATCAATTATAATAAGCTAGTGATTATATGGTGTATAATCACTACACATATAGGAATGATAATTTAGTGATAATACAGTATATAATTGTTGCATCTATTATAATAAACTAACAATTACACGGCTTATAACTGTCATATCAATTATAATAAACTAATGGTTGTATGGCGTATATTTCCACACTTAGTTAAATGATAACCTAGTGATAATACAGTGTGTAACTAATAAAGATCTGCGTGAAATGATTAGCCTGATTATTTGTGGTCAATCAGCCTAATTTCACAGTCTTTCATGTGAGCATGGGCAACTAATCATGTAAGGACAAGCACCTCTCACCCTGTGACACAGCCATCTACAAACCAATCCAGCCAATGACAGACAAGGAATATAAAAAGCATTATATGGAAGCCATCATTTTTAATCCAATTGGTTCTACTTCTGCCACCACCACCTGCCACCTGCCAGTCCCTCCCACTCAATCCAAGACCTCCCAGGTCAGCACCACCTCAACACCTTCCTTTCTGCGCTATTCTGTCTAATAGGCATCACTCTTCCCCTCCCACATAAGCTCCTTGGCGCCAAACATTTTCTATTTATATTATATTTATCTTGAATTTAAATTGTTTATTTTCTCTTTGTTTATAGGTGGTTTTATTCTTTATATTCATCTTATTTCTATAAATTTTTTGTTTACTATGCCATATATCTAGGTCCAGAATACAGTTATTTTTAGCTCTTTACACAGTCCCTTGTGAAAATATTAACAAAAATTTGGTGGTCAGCTAAATTTAAATTAGAAAATTATAAGTTTATTATGTTTAGAGAAAGTTGTTGCTGATCCAAATTCAAAACCTTAATGATAAACTTTAAGTCAATCAGGAGCCAAGTGAGAAAGTGATTGTTGTGATATAAAGGGTCACCTAATAACTCTTTGATGCATGTGCGCTAATTAATATGATTGGCTGGTTGTTTTTTATTGAGCGCCATTGTTGCTGTGGAGAGTTGTTGGTGGACTAGTGCTAACCCAGGAGCTGATTGAGCACTAGTCCACCAACAAATTGCCACAGCAGCACTGGTGCACAATGGCAACACAACCAGCTAATCAGATTAATTAGCGCAAATGGATCAAAGAACTATTGAATGTCCCTTTATGTCACAATAATCACTTTCTCACTTGGCTCCTGATTGGCTTAAAGTTTATCATTAAGGTTTTGAATTTGGATCAGCAACAACTTTCTCTAAACATAATAAACTTATAATTTTCTAATTTAAATTTAGCTGACCACCAAATTTTAGTTAATATTTTCACAAAGGGCTGTGTAAAGAGCTAAAAAATATGACAATTATTGAAGGAGTGCAAAAAAAACAAAGAAAACAATTCATATTGAGATAAGTGTAAAACATATACACAATTTGTAAAAAGATGAGATATTGTAGCAAATGAAAAAAAACAAGGATAAACAAAGAGGCAATAATACCAAAATAACACAGAGTTTATTGGGGTAAAAGCTATAAAAAATATGAAAAAAACAAAGAAAACAATTCATATTGAGATAAGTGTAAAACATATACACAATTTGTAAAAAGATGAGATATTGTAGCAAATGAAAAAAAACAAGGATAAACAAAGAGGCAATAATACCAGAATAACACAGAGTTTATTGGGGTAAAAGCTATAAAAAATAAGCAAAGGTTAGTAAAAAATCAATGAGAGAACTTGAAAAACTTCTTAAAGACCTTGGCCATGCAATTGTAAAGCTCAAGGAGATCAATTACAAAGTCAAAGCAAAGGTCAAGTCTGCCGTCCTAACAGGCAAGAAAATCAACAAGGTGTTTGCAAAGGTGCTCATGGCCAAGATTCCTGAAACCTCAGAGAAGACCATTGAGTGTGCTTGTGAGAGAGAGGGGCTAAACTAACTAAGTTTGGCTCCCATCCTGGTGGAATAAACCACCAGGACGCCACCCAATGAAACACTGGGACAGCCGCTCTAAGAGGGGACCAAAGGGAAGACACTGAAGACAATTGGGGAAAGGAACTGTTTAGTCCCATCAACACAAGCCCAGAAAGCAACCACAAAGCCCTAGAGGGAGCAGGAGTTGGGGGTACCAGGTCTTGCAAGGGACTAGACTTGCTACCCTCTGGCAAAGGCGGGGTGAGAGGGGGCAGCTCCTCTACACCAGGGACAAACAAAGCAGGATTAACTGCAGACAAGTCCAGGTTGTTGCAGGCCAAACTCTTAACCAATGTCTCTCCTGAGTAGAGGGTTGAGGCAGGCAAGTGCAAGAAACTGGAGGTATTGTCCCCTACTATACACGCAGAGGATGACAGGCAAGACCAGAGGTCAGGAGAGGTCAATCACAAAAGCAACATAAAAGGAGCCAGAGAAAAAACCACAAATTTAATGATTGGGAAAATCATTTTTAGAAACCCCAGGGAATTCTGAGTCCTATGGTAATATTTTTGCAGGTCTTATTATTAGAATGGTTGTCAACCAGGGTAGTTTGTGGCAGCAAAGGTCCAAAACAAAGAAAGGGGGGTCGCCAGGTCTTGGGGGTGGTATCAAACACCTTTATTAACAACAGTGTTGAAAAGAACTCAAAAGCAAGCAAAAACAAATGAAATCAGCAAATTCAAGTAAGTTTTTATATTAACTATCAAATTAAAATTAAGATTCAAATCACGTTTTGGAAAGCAAGTGTGGTCAAAACAAAAGCTATACACTGGGGCTTCAACTTTAGTAATCAAGAAGACCAGCGGGTTCAAACCGGGCTGCATTAAGGTAAGATACAAATAGAAATCAACTAACACTTTGGTTAAAATTCAAAGGCAAACTTGAAGAGGGAGTTTGTAGCTATAGTAAAATTTTAAAAGTGAGCATAAACTTCCAAGGTTTAATGGAGTGTAAAAATCAACAAGCAGGGGACTGAAAGTCCCCTTGTTGAATTAAAAGGGGAAGAGTAGTGCCATTTGCATCACATGACAGGCTGACCAGGCATGATTGGCTGACAGAGAATTTTTGTTAATCCAGACCAGGGGGGCTGGAAGGTTTTGGACTAATTTCTGCAGCTACATCTGATTGGCCAGAGGTGGTCCCAAGTTTTTGTGAATTGTTTAACTTCATGGGCACCAACGTGGGCTTGCTTGATTTGCTGCTTCTGATGGTTTTCAATAATAGTCAACACCAGGCCAGCAAATAGTCTAAATCTACCAGGGTTTCTTCCAAGGAAGGAACAGTGGAGGCTGGAGAATTCACAGGGTATGCCAATACAAATTTTTTGTCCACATTGTGAGCTAAATCTTTAAGCAGGATGAGTGGTTTAGCTGGGTTATGAGTGGATTTCTTTGTATGACAAGGAAAACATTTCTATCCAAGGCCAAAGGGGGCAGTGGATTTACAGTGCTCTAAAGGTTCAAAAAATGTGGTAGAGGGTTTAAAAATCAAGGCCTTTGACCTCTCTGTGCCATCTGTCTGGTTTAATAACCCTGAGATGTATGTAAATCTTAAACCCTCCAAGCACTCCAGAACAGTGAACACTAAGATGCCTGCGCAACTGGCTGTGCCAAGGATAGCTAAGCCTGCAGAAGCCACCAGCAAGGAGGACACCAAAGAAGGTAATCTAAAAATAAAAATTTATTAGAATCCTTAAATTCTTACCCTTTTTATAGAAATAATTGATGGCCTAATACACTAGGTCCTGGTCCCCTTTTCCCCCATGTTTTACGCCAACTACACCAATCATGTGGCAAGCCAACTGGCATTGTCTCCTCCTGTTGTGTATGAGCTTGAGGACAGAATAAACAGTTTCTTCCCAATTTTTCAGGACACACTCCTGGGGCTAACACATGTTAAAGAGGCATCTGAGTGGGCAGTTACTGCCTACAAGGATGTCCAATTGATTCACCTTGACCCGGCAGTCCTCAGTGGATTTTACGGTGTAAACTCCATTAAGCTTGTTTGGGGCATCCTGGAGATGCTCTCATTCAAGAATATACCAGAGATGGGCCAGGCCCATGCGGCTGATTGATTCTGCTTCCCAATAGAGCACACCCTCTCTTACCTCTTGGAGAACTTTGGGTGCACAGTGGGGATATTATCTGTTGCAGACGCAACAGCCGTAAAGAAGACAAAAATCTTCCTGGCAGACTTTGGGCTGGCCTGGAGTGCCAACAAGACAGGGCTTCCTGTGGCCATGGAGCTGACCTTTGCTAAAACCAAAAACAAAAAAGAAAATATGTACAGTATACAATAAGCTGTGCAAGTTCATTGAAGCCTTTGTTGGGCAAAGGCTTCACCTCGTTGTTTACCTTGGGTATCTCTTCTACTTTGGAATGGGCACCAGCGTGAAGGAAACTAGACAGGGTCCTTCTTGGGATTGAAGAGGCCTGGCTCTCCCTGGATTAGAAGAAGGTCCCCCCTGGGCTACAACTTGGTTGTCTATGCAATTCAGGATGCCCTAGTCCTAGCTGGTATGTACAGATTTGCAGCCTCATCCAAAAAGCTGCTCCTGAACTCCCACCTGACCAACCTTTCTTTTACTAGCAGGTGCAAATATTTTGACAGCAGAGAATCCACTGTACATGGTGTGGCAGTGGAGGTTTTGCACCAACTCCATTTCTGGGTGGGTACATACCACAGGGTCCATTATTGGTGCAACTAATAAAATCTCTTTCCCTCAAATATAATTCTACACTTTTAATTTTTACTTTTTATATCATTTAATTTTTTAAATAACTTTTATTTTAGTAAACTATTTCTTGGACAAAAAAATCATATAGAAGGTCTTTATACATGTGCAATAATATCTGTTAATAAAAATCACAAATACATTGAGAGCTTTACCTTTAACTTTTTTAATTTACTTTTTATATGTATTTGAAAGAAGAGAAATTTCTATATAATTATCATATTGTGATATTACATATTTGAGATAGCCATCAAAGAATATAACAGATATAATTAATTTACAATTAAAAATTAAATCTGTGTCAATGGTGCCGCTGTATGGAATTGCGGGCTTGGCTTCATCCAAATATAAAACAATAATCCATAAATCTAAAAGAATAAATTAAAGAATATAAAAAATAGTCAGAATTCTTAAGCCTTTAGCTGATTGGGTGTTTGGAAAGGCCCACAGGGAGAAATGGATCAGTGTGGCCATAGAATTTGGCCACTGTCTTGGCTGAAAGGATGTGGATCTCAGACTGCAGCAAATTAAAGAGGTCCTCAGTCCCAGTTGGCGTCCCATGCTTGAAAACTTGCTTGAGCCACCCAAAGACCTCCTTGATAGGGTTTAGGAATGGGGAATAGACAGTGAAGGATAGGGGGCGCAAATTTGACATGGCCAATTATTGAGGGCCAACTACAATGCTGGTGTCAATAATTGAAAATTTCTGGAGAATATCTACCACCTTGTGGAGTCCAATGCTATTTAGTACAATTACATTGATGAAGCCCAGGCTTGTGCACCTCAGGTGCTTCTGGACCTATCAGAGCAATGATAGGATGCCCTACTGTTATGGGATCCTAAGATCATTTGATAGAGCTCAATTCCCTTTGGACCAAGGAGAGCCATCATCAAATAGGCTATGGCGCAGCCTGCAGCACATCAAGCTACCTCATTATTGGAGCCTTTGGGGACATAGCCATAAGAATTTCACATAGACAAGGCAAATGAAGATTTTTTAATATAATAGAATTTGATGGTCCCCTTGTTTTTTAGGGCAGTGTATGCCTTAGCGTATTTTTTCTAGGTCTCAATATTGTCAGGGCTGTTCTGGTTGTAGGGAGATACCACAATTTCCCCCCAAAAAACTGCAGACACTTCACCACATGATAATAAAAGGAAACCAAAGCCTTGACCCCAAAAGTAGACTTGAACATTGCCTGTATATTTTCTAGTTAGAGATGGCAGTCTCAGTTTATCCACTGACAATTACCTATTTGTGCTCCTTGGTGAGCATGGTGGAAACATGCAAGTTGGGCAAGCCCCTGTGGTGTCCCCCATTCCCCCCAACCAATTTGTAAATAAAGATTTGGTTTTCAAAAGAAATGATGGAAACATGCAAGGATTTCTCCACAGCAAGAACTTGGCTAGTATCAATGTACTTGTTGAATACCTTGCTGGCGTATTTGGGATCCACTCCAACAAGGGATGCAACCGTCTTGTAATTACAAGATTCCTGCATAAGCCTGATAAGAATGATGCACTTTATGTTGAGAATGAGCTTCTGGGCAGCCTTGATGGGTTTGATTGAACTGGGATCCTTCTCAGGAACTGGCACACAAGGCATGTGCACTTTGTTGTAGAAGGCCACAACCTTCTTGAGCACTAGCTGCCCTCCATAGTCCTATAGAACTTGGGCTTGTTGTTGTCTTCCTGGTTGCCATCACTGATATAGGGCTTGTAGCTAGTATCAAGCACAGGCTTCACCTTCTCTAGCATGGCTGAAGGGACCAACTCTTGCTGGTACACAACATCAAACACATACAAAGTAAGTTCTACCTCTTTGTTGTTAACTTTCTTAGTAGTGGTGAACTTAGTGGGCTTCCAGGTCAGCTTGGGGACCCAAGGGTTGATGCTCTGCACCCTTGCATGTTGTGCTCCTTAAACTGGTTGTGTAAGTGCAACTCATTATTGAACTCTCCTCTCCTGTTTCCTTCCTGAGTAGGCACTTGCGTTACACTGACCTGATTTTTTGACCCGCGGGGGCAACTGCAACTGCAGCGCACAACAGGTGCATTGTTACTCTGTTGTTGTGTTCCTTCCATTTTAAAAATTTAATAAATTACTAAGTGAATTTCAATTAAGTGACTCCCTGGCTTCAATTTTTGCTTTTATCTGAATATGGATATTTAATTAGAGTTTTCCTCACCCAATATCCCAATTATAGTTTTTTTATTTCTTAATTAGTTGTTTTTGGTTTTACAACGCCCATTTTAGAATACCTGAAATGATTTCAACCTTTTTTCCAGATTTTTACTCCAAATTTAAGCACCCAACAGAATATTTTAAAAATTTATGTTTCAGATCTTGTGTCTTATTTTAGATACCATGATATCATTCTTGATTAAAATCTATTGCACACAACAACCAAGTGGTTTTGTTTACATGTTGAGTTGCTATTGTGTTTTGTTTTTGGGTTGAGTTTTGTCTCACCATGTGTGAGTGTATTTTTTCACCAATTTACATAGTAAACATATGTACACCAAAAGTCAACTCACACCATTTTTTTGTGAATCAATGTATTTTGGATTGTATTTTGAATGGTTTTGCTTTGCGTGTGAGCCCTTTGTTGCTGTGTTGACTCATTTTGCCCATTAACGCCAATAAACCCTGTTAACAGAGTGTATATTTTAACCTGAGAGTTGGATTTTGTTTAAATATGAAATCATTTTGTTTAAATCTGAAGTATTTTTGGTTGTTGCCATTTCTCTTAAACTTATGTAAACAATATCAGTTTAAAATATAATTGTTTTAATAGTAAAACATAAAAATGTAGCCAAATATATTGATAGAATCTTCAAGGGAAAAATAAGGATTGTATTATGATACAATATAATATAGTTTGAAAATATAAATTATTTAAATAAAAATAACAAATTAATAAATGATAACAAAGTTTAAGTCAATTAAAAAATCAAAACATTAAAAGTAACATTATAAAAATTTTCAACTTCCCCCAATTTCTTTTATCAAAATACAATCTTATAGCGCTATTGAGTTAGATGAACAAAACCAAGTTCAGAGCACACAGAAGCTGTGTACAAAAAAGTCTTCAGGGAATTGACTTATATTGTTGATTAATATAGATTGTTGACTTTTCTCATTTTATATGCAACTTTTGTGCATTCTGAACTTGGTTTTGTTAGTATATATAAACAGCTCTGAAAAGTATTGTATCTAATATCACTACACAAAAAAATAAATTGTTGCTCAAAAAACATTTAGATAATCTAGAGTACTTATCACACACAATCAATAAGTGATTTATACCAGCATATCTTTGCAATGCAAATGATATTATACCACTTCTTTTGATTTTCATTCTGTAAAGATATCTCATTTGTCTTGTCAGTCAAATTTTATCTGAGACTCTTTTGAAGTATTCAAGAAAGAGCCATTAATCTGCTACCATATCAAATACCAATTTACTGCCATAAAATCATCCACAATCATCCCCAAGAGTTGGTTCTAACTGTTACAGTAGTTTTAAAAGCTATGGCAACAAGCAAAAATACTTCAGATTTAAACAAAATGATTTCAGATTCAAACAAAATCCAAGTTGCGCAAGATTCAGGATTCAATTAATTTAAATATTTTTGGTTAATAAATGAACTGTCAAACCAAAAACAAAATTTCACTAACCCATTATACAAAATTAAAGCAAACATCAAGCGGTGTAGTTCAAACCACAAACAAAATGAACTGACACAACAAGTGAAATGGATGGATGCTATTCCAGAGTATATTATAATCCAATCAGGATTCATATGAGGCACCAACAGAAGGACTAAAGTGAAACAAAACTTGAGCAATCTAGAAGCAAGATTACACAAGCACAAAACAAAATGAACTCACACAAGATGTGTAGTATGAGCAGCCTAAAATAGAAAAATAACAGTTTAACAGCCAATCAACAGCTATCCAATTTAGGAACAGAGGCATTTTATCCATTTTCATGGCTCCAGATTTGTATGAAAAGGTTTTGAGAACCTTCCAAATATGGACTCAAGATTACAATAAAAATAAATCATTAAATTTTAAAATTTCTACTTTTAGTGATTTTATCCTAGGTTTTTTACAATGGTTTTTAACAGCAATATCTTTGACGGCGCCAGCAGCCAAGCCAGCAGCAGCCAGACCAGCTTCAATGGAGGCAAGGCTCAGAACGTGGAGGCACCTGTTTACACCCAAGCCTTTGAGGCGGGTAACAAGGAAGCTGACCTGTTACTGTCCCCCAACCCATATGGCTTTGACTTGTTTGAGAGTCACTTAGCGTCTAGCTCTGCCCTTGCTCCCACACCCACCCCTGCACAAGCTGCCTGTCAACCAACCAATCAGGATGGCAACCTTGATTTGGAACAACTTCCTGCCACCGCCCAACCTGCCCCCCCTCAGCCAATCAGGCTTCAGCTCCCGCTGCCCAGCGCCCCAAACACAGAATAATCACTGCCCAAATTCTTCAGGAAATTGTGGCACTCAACCTGCAGGGTCTGTCCTGGGATCAGATAGCCAGCCAATTACAATTCACCCAAGCCACAATAATGCGGGAATTCAACAACCTAATGAACAAGGGGAATCTAATTGGGACAGCCAAGAAGCCAAAGAAGGCCCCAGAGTCCCAGATTAGCAAGGCCTACCCAATCATGCTTGACCTCCTCCAGCGGGATCCCAAGCTTCCCTTGACCCAGGTCCGGAAGCAGCTTGCGCACCATAACATATGGGTCTCTGAGCGCATGGTGCAGCTCTGGATGTATGGGAAGGTGGCTTCTATACGGGTTCTTACCAATTTTGCCGGCAACCAATGGGATGGCGCTGAGGATTCCCCATATGACACCGCCATTGAATCAACCCTGGTCCAATGCTTGACTAGTCTGTCAGATGATGTCATGTTTGTCTTGTATTATAAGCTATCAATAGCTTTTGACAATTTTGGTGAGCAAGGAAAAGCCGCTGCCAAGAATAGAAGGAAGAAGGTCAAGAAGGGGACGTTCATTGGTGCATTTCTGGCTGTTTCAGCCAAGGGTTTTGTCTACTATCGGACAAACCCAGATTTCATCAATGGGTACTCATACGGCCACATCCTTGGTGGATTGCTCAACTCCTGGGATGGCTCAAATTCCAAATACCAGGTTTTCTTGAGCCACCAGATGGAGGGAAGCTCCACCGCCCTCAAGGCCTTCCAGGAACGCGGGCACCAGGCCTCTGTGTACCCAGCTGGTCACGCCAACGTCCATCTGGCAGATGTTGTGTTCTTTAATATTGGAGATACACTCCAGGAGCGCCGCCCTCAGGCTTTCAACAACCTCTATCTTGGGGTCCTTGACCACAATTTTCTCTTTGGCTGCCAGATGGTGGCTGACTTGTTTGCGCAAATGGTTTTCCATGTGAACATGGGCAACCAATCACGTAAGGATAAGCGCCTTCCACCTCAGGCCACTGCCACCTACCAGCCCATCCAGCCAATGACCAATGAGGAATACAACAAGCGTTATATGGCAGCCATCACGCAAAATCCTCCTGCCTCCACCCCCGCCACCAACACCCCTAACCCGCAAGCCCAACCCACCCAATCCCAGACCCCCCAGGCCAGCACTGCCTCTACGTCTTCCTTCCTGCGCCATTCTGCCTACTAGGCATCACTCTTCCCCGCCTCAATAAACCCCCTGGTCCCAAAAAATTTCTATTTATATTATCTTTATTTTGAATTTCAATTGTTTGTGTTCTCTTTGTTTATAGTTGGTTTTATTCTTTATGTTCAGCTTATTTCTATAAAATCATATATTTACTATGTTGTGTATCTAGATCCTGAACACAGTTATTTTTAGCACCCAAACACATCCCCTTGTGAAAATATTAACAACAATTTGGTGATCAACTGAATTTAAATTAGAAAATTATAGTGTTAACTGTTTTTAGATAAAGTTGTTACTGATCCAAATTCAAAACCTTAATGATAAACTTTAAGCCAATCAGGAGCCAAGTGATAAAGTGATTGTTGTGACATAAAGGGTCATTCAATAATTCTTTGATGCATGTGCGCTAATTAATATTATTGGCTGGATGTTTTGCCATTGTACGCCATTGCTGCTGTGGCAAGTTGTTGATGGACTAGTGCCCAATCAGCTGCTGGGTTAGCACTAGTCCATCAACAACTTGCCACAGCAGCAATGGTGTACAATGGCAAAACATCCAGCCAATCATATTAATTAGCGCACATGCATCAAAGAATTATTGAATGACCCTTTATGTCACAACAATCACTTTATCACTTGGCTCCTGATTGGCTTAAAGTTTATCATTAAGGTTTTGAATTTGGATCAGTAACAACTTTATCTAAAAACAGTTAACACTATAATTTTCTAATTCAAATTTAGCTGATCATCAAATTGTTGTTACTATTTTCACAAGGGGCTATGTCAAGCGCCAAAAATAATATGGTAATCAAGGAAACAATGCCAACACAAAGCAAACAACACATATCGAGATGAGCGTAAAACATATACACAATGGGTAAAAAGATGGGATAATGTAGTAAATGGGAAAACAAAAAGGAATAAACAAAGAGGCAACAGTATCAAAATAATACAGAATTTATTGAGGCAAAAGCTATAAAAACATATGGAAAGGTTAGTAAAAAATCAATGAGAGAATTGGAAAAGCTTCTGAAGGACCTCAACTTGGCGATTGCCAAAATAAAGGACATTGACCGCAAGGTCAAAGCAAAGGTGAAGTCCGCCGTCCTCACTGGGGACAAAATTGACAAGGTGTCCGCAAAGGCACTAATGTCAAAAATGCCTGACACCCCAGAGCAGACAATTGAGCGCTTACTAAATATTCAAAAAACTGTGGTCAAGGGGCTCCAGTTCAAGGCATACAATCTTTC
Organism: Entomophthora muscae; assembly: GCA_014839935.2. Taxonomy (NCBI): domain Eukaryota; kingdom Fungi; phylum Entomophthoromycota; class Entomophthoromycetes; order Entomophthorales; family Entomophthoraceae; genus Entomophthora; species Entomophthora muscae. The sequence continues at coordinate 198,818 of QTSX02005834.1, forward strand.
TGCGCCTGTCTGCTCTGGGTTGATGACCCGGAGATGTATGCCCACCTCAAACCCGCCAAGCGTGCCAGGGCAGAGGATACCAAATTGCCCGCACAACTGCTTGCACCAAGAATGGCAAAGCCGGCTGAAGCCGCCGGCAAGGAAGAAACCCAAGAAGGTAACCTAAAAAATTATAATTAATAAAAATTCTTAAATACTTACCTTTTTTTAGAAGATGTTGATGGTGAACTCCGCCGGGTCCTGGTCCCTTTTGTCCCCCCCACCTTCTATGCCAACTATGCTAATCATGTGGCAAGGCAGCTTTTCCTGTCCCCCCCTGTCTTGCAGGAGCTTGAAGACAGGATTCATGGTACATTCCTGATGTCCAGGGAGGCATTGGCTGGGCTTTTGCATGGTGAGGGGGCATCTGAGTGGGCAGTTACTGCCTACAAGGATGCCCAACTGGTCCGCCTGGACCCGGTTAACCTCAGTGGAGTTTACTGTGTAAACTCCATTGAGCTTGTTTGGGACGTCCTGGCAACGCTCCCATTCAAGAATATACCAGAGATGGGCCAGGCTCATGCGGCTGCTTGCTTCTGCTTCCTGGTGGAGCATACCATCTCTTACCTGTTGGAGAACTTTGGGCGCGCGGTGTCAAAATTGGCTGTTGCAGACGCAACAGCCGTAAAGAAGACAAAAATCCTCCTGGCAGACTTTGGGCTGGCCTGGAGCGCCAACAAGACGGGGGTCCCAGCAGCTATGGAGCTGACCTTTTCCAAAACCAAGCACAAGAAGAAGATTAGCGCTGTATACAACAAATTGTGCAAGTTTACAGAAGCCTTTGCTGGACAAAGGCTTCACCTTGTTGTTTACCTTGGTTATCTTTTCTTCTTTGGGATGAGCGCCAGTGTAGAGGACCTAGACAGGGTCCTTCTTGGGGTTAACAAGGCCAGGCTCTCACTGGACGGGAAGAAGGTCCCCCCTGGGTACAACTCAGTGGATCACGTCATCCAGGACGCCCTGGTCCTGGCTGGCATCTTTGGGTTTGCAGCCCCGCCAGAAAAGCTGCTCCTCCATTCCCACCTCACCATCCTTCCTTTTACCAGCAGGCGCAAATACTTTAATACAGGTGTATCCACCGTCCACAGTGTGGCGGTGGAGGTTGTGCGCCACCTCCATTGCGGGGTGGGTACATACCGCCAAACCCATTACAGGCGCACTTAATTTTTCTCTATATCAATAAATATATTTATACTCTACTATATTTTTATATTATAAATAATTTTTCAAATAATATTTTAGCAAACAAGATTTGCAAAATATATTGCAGAAATGGGTTTCATAAAAGTATAAAATAATACAGTAATAAAATAAATTTCAACCTTACAATTTACGTTTAATTTTTATAAGTCTATTTTATATTTATTTGACAAAAGTGATTTAAATCTATTTGCGTAATCCAGTATCAAGCGTTTGGGATTACCTCAGATGGCATAATAAAATAATATATAATAAAATAAATAAATTACTTACATCTATTGATGGATCTTCTGAATGTGATTGCGGGCGTGGAAAGATCTAAATATAAAATGATAATTAATAAATCTTGAATAGTAAATAAGAGAATATAAAAAAATTGGACACACTAAGCCTTTAATTGATTGGCTGTCTGGCTAGGCACGCGGGGATGAACAAATCAGCGTGGCCATAGAATTTGGCCACAGTCTCAGCTGGGAGGGTATGGATCCCGGCCTGCAGCAAATCAAACAGGTCCTTGGTCCCTGTTGGGGTTCCTTGCTTGACAACTTGCTTGAGCCACCCAAAGACTTCCTCAATGGGATTTAGGAAGGGCAAATAGGCAGGGAGGAAGAGAAGGCGCAAATTTGCTGTGGCCAATTGCTGGGGGCCCACTGCAATGCTGGTGTCAATTGATGGAAATTCTTCAAGAATATCTGCCACCTTGTGGAGACCAACATTGTCCAATACAATTACATTGGTGAAGCCCGGGCTTGTGCGCCTCAGGTGCTCCTGGACCAATTGGAGAAATGATAGGAAGGTCCAGCTATTGTGGGAGCCTAGTATCATTTGGTACAGCTCAACCCCCTTTGGACCAAGGAGAGCCACCATTGAGTATGCTGTGGCGCGGACTGCAGCACGCCAAGCCATCCTGTCATTGGAGCCTTTGGGGACATACCCATACTCATTGCGCATCAACAAGGCAAATGCTGATTTGTTGATATAATAGAATTTCACTGTCCCCTTGGCTTTGAGGGCAGTGTATGCCTCAGCGTAATTTTTCTGGGTCTCAATATTGGCTGGGCTGTTCCAATTGTAGGGGGATACCCCGAGCTTTTTCCAGGAAAAGCGCATTCCTTTGACCAAATGATAATAGAAGGAAATTGAGGCCTTGATCCCAAAAGCAGACTTGACCATGGCCTGTATATTTGCCAGTTCAAGATGGCAATCTTGGGTTATCCACTGGCGGATTGCCCATTTGTGCTCCTTGGTGAGCATGGTTGAAACACGCAAGGATTTCTCCGCGGCAAGGACTCAGCCAGTATCAATGAACTTGTTGAAGGTCTTTAAGGCGTACTTGGGATCCACCCCAACAAGAGCCGCAGCCACCTTGTAATCACCAGATTCCTGCATGAGCCGGAGAAGGATGATGCACTTAATGTCAGGAATGCGCTTGTGAGCGGGCTTTTTAGCAGCGGGGATTGGCTTGTTGGCGTTGGGCACAACACAGGGCATGGGCACCTTGGTGTAAAACGCAGCAACTTTCTTTAACACCAGCTGTCCCTCATTGGTTTGGTAGAACTGGGGCTCCTTGTCCTCCTCCTGATTGCCATCACTGACGTAGGGCTTGTAGCTAGTATCAAGTACAGGCTTCACCTTCTCCAGCATGGCCAACGGGACCAACTCTTGCCGGTACACAACGTCAAACACATACAAAGTAAGTTCTACCTCCTTGTTTCTAACTGTTTTGGTAGTGGTGACTTTGGTGGGCTTCTGGGTCAGCTTTGGGACCCAAGGGTTAATGCTCTGCACCCTAGCAGCTTGTGCTCCTTGAACCAGCTGTGTCAGTGCAGCGTCACTATGGAACTCTCCTCTCCTGCCTCCCTCCTGAGTAGGCACTTGTGTTGTACTAAGTCTATTCTTTGACCCGCTGGGGCAACCACAACCACGGCGCACAACAGGTGCAATGGTAGTCTGTTGCTGTGTTCCTTCCATTTTGAGAATTTAATAAAATATTAAATAAAACTTAATTAAGTTACTCCCTATTTTTAATTTTTGCTTTTATCTGTTTATGGATATTCAATTAATATTTTTTCCCACCCAATATCCCAATTATAGATTATTTATTTCTTAGTTAGTTGTTTTTGGTTTTACAACGCCCATTTTAGAATACCCAAAATAATTTCCACCCATTTTCCCATATTTTACGCCAAATTAAGCACCCAACACAATATTTTTAAAAAATTTGTTTCAGATCTTGTGTCTTATTTTAGATACCTTGGTATCATTCTTGATTACAACCCATTGCACAAACTGATTGAGTGATTTTGTTTACATAGTGAGTTGCTATTGTGTTTTGTTTTTGGATTGAGTTTTGACACACCTTGCTTGGGTGTATTTTGTCACCAATTCACATAGTAAACATATGTACACCAAAAGTCAACTCACACCATTTTGTTTGTGAATCCATGTATTTTGGATTATATTTTGAATGGTTTTGCTTTGCGCGTGAGTACTTTGTTGCTGTGTTGACCCATTTTGCCCATTAACGCCAATAAACCCTGTTAACAGAGTGTATATTTTAACCTGAGAGTTGGATTTTTTTTGAATCTGAAATCATTTTTTTTAAATCTGAGGTATTTTTGGTTGTTGCCATAGCTTTTAAAACTACTGTACATCAAAACAGTCTTTAACAATAAATGTCCAATCTTTTTAATTAAACCTTAACAAAAGATTGAATTAATTATTTTTTAAAAGGTGAAGATATATCTCTTTTAACCTTATTTTGAATTTAACTGTTGAATATAAACAAGAAAATAAGTTTTCTTGATGGTGAAGATGAGTTGAATTAAATTACATTAAAGTAGAATGGATTCAGTCTAGAAAAAAATCCAAGTGTTGTGTAAAATATAAATATATTTTAGCATGTATATGGGAGTTAATAGGCAAGAATAATAAAGTATATAAAAGTCAAAGACAGATAAATTATTTTAGACATGATATAAAAAACTAGAAAAAATCAACAAAAGGGCTTCAGTTGTCTTTGAGGTTGACTAAGCTATTTTTATAAGTTTGATGACAAAATGCACCTATTAGCAATATATTAAAGCTCAATTTAAGCATGAAATGCAATGATAACCCAATACACAAAAAACATCCATCTTCAAAAATTAATTGAAGTGTTGAATAATAAAATTCGAATCCTCCAATTTTCCATATTTGATTATCCTTGTCCTTTACTTTGCTGGAAAAAAAGTTTAATTACATGTCAATTAGCCACACTATAATTCCAACTCATACTTGATACTTTCACACTAGCAGGATAAAGCCACAATTTCTTTAGCTTAAAATCCAGATCTAAATAATAAAATGCATTTATCTTATTTTCTTCTTTCTTCCCCTCAATAGGTTGTGTAAGGTCTTGCCCAATGGGGTAAAAGATTGTATACTATACCATATAAAGTGTTTGGGTTGAGATTTAACAAGTAAAAGAAAGTAGGTACTGTTTGTAAAAGGATCTTTATTAGGCCTGCTAAAAACTTATGATTTGACAAAAAAGGTGTCATTGAATTCACTAAACCTAAACAAACTATATGAAATAATGTGTTGAACAAGATTTATTTTTAACTAAAGAAATGTTTATGTTGGGATATTTGCTGTGGGAGTATCTTAACATGAAAGTAGAGAGGTTATCCCTCATACAAAAGAATGACAACAACAAGCTAATTGCTTGTTGTCTGGCTATCTCCATTCTAATTATCCTAGCTATTAAAACACTAGCAAAATTAGAAAAATGGGGATCTAATCAGGAATGTGTTTACTATGACTTTAAAGGTTAATTTCAAAAGCTATTAATAAAAAATATAATTTTGAATTTAAAAAGGTTTAAGATTGAGAAGTAAATTTAAAAGATTGAAGAAAAAAACCTGTAGATAGTGATTTGGGGAAAAACCACTTAGAATTTCATCTTAAAAGCTTAATATTTCAAGGCCTTTATTTATAAATAGAAAAAATGAGCCTTGGGGAAGATCTGCAAGGCAAAACAAGGAGTTTTTGCTAGGTAGAACTGATGGTCCAGGGAAAAACACATGATAGTTGGGAAAGATGGTATTGGAAACAACAACCCAAAGATCTGCAACTGAAATGGTTGAGGGAAGGCGTCATTTGCGTCAGCAACACCAGGAAAAAACTATTTAAAGTAGGATTTTATAATAAATTATAAAATGAATGGTTGGGGACACAAAAAAGCAAAAGAAAACCCAAAATCAAACCCAAAGCAAAAAAGAAAACCAACGTAAGAATCTTGATTTAAAAACTAATAATTTCTAAATCAAACTTAAGTTTGAGTTTAAAGCTTATAGTTTTAAAGAGCCTGATCTTTGGGGCAGGGCACAACAGGTTGCCTCATTATCCTTGATAGAACCTTGTTTTCAACTATACCTGAGTGAAATTAAAAATATAACCAGAATGCTCATCATTGTACAGGTCTTTAATCAAGCCACATATACAGACACCTGAAAAAACACCTTAAGTCCCTATAATATTAAAAATGATATTCCTGCAGGGCACACTGTGTTTGAAGAACACATCATGTCCAAGGCATGTGCTAAGATCATCCAACATAATCATAACTTGAAAACTCCTGCTACAAATCTCACAGGTGAGCTTGATTTTGTCAATTAAACTGTAATAGACAATTTATTTCTTAAATTAAAGAAAACATTCTAAACTTGCTCAATCACAAAACATAAAAACTTTACACTAGATGCATCCCTCAAAATCTTGTGCCCAATAATCCAAAAAGTGTCTCTTTGAACCTGTTGCCAACTGGTTTGCCAATTGGGTGAGCTCTCAAACTGATACTCATATCAATAAATTGAAAAAATTTAGAAAATACATTGCTAAAAGCTTTTTTATCACCAAATATCTTCACAATATTGTGACCTAGATTATCAGCCTCCCTCAAAAGACAAGCATTTCTGCATAAACTAATGGATTTGAAGAGATCAGATGTAAAATCCAAACCCCAGCACAAGATAAAAATTTACACACCTGTGCTTTCTTCATCAATTATATGAACTCTTTAATTAATTCACTAATCCAAACTGAATCAAAAACCTCTATGCTAGCACTAATAGCTAAAAAACACACCACAAGGTCTGCCAACATGATATATGAAAGATATATATATTAAAAAATAGCAACAATAAAAGCAAGAGTAAGCCAAGAAATGTAATAAAAAACAATAATTAAATATGCAAATCCCAAAGAAGAGACATTTAAAACAAACACAATAGCAGTAATAATCACAATAACTGCTCTTGATCCAAGAAAAAACACTGAATGGGTTAAAATTTCAATATTGCCACTCTCTATGAATCTGGACTTAAATCCCCGGAATCAAGTACCTCAAGGTTGAAAAAGGGGAAATAGAGCAGCAAACTGGCTCAAGTGCCCCTGTCTACCCTCAATATGACAAGCAGCAAACTTTTCCTGTTAACAATGCTGCCTTATGCATCCTGTGTATTCACCATACTACAATCTTTATGAAACCAAATATAAAGGATCATTAACAACCTCTTGTCTATCCATTCAATTGCTAATATTGCACTTATAAAATTTTATTTAAATAAGATATCAAACACACCATGCTTAAAAAAATCCCACAGAATCAAAACCCCTACAATTAAAGCTAGATTAAAATATGCCCAAATGATGGACAGTAACAGAGATCCACTAGAAGGAAAAATACCTTCAAATCTGACTTAAAAGACTAAAAACCAGTATAAAAGGTCATGTTATTCCCATTGTGATCTATAGTGCTGTTGCTGGTATGAACTGGCTACCCATAGTTAGCCTTAGTGTCTTCTGGAACACTAAGACCATAAACAGTAACCACAACAGTATCAATTTCATAATACTAAATTATCTAAATGATCTTATACTAAGGGAAACAATCTTTGTTTGATTCATCACCTCAGATCAATCTGAAGCCCTGATTAAATATACTACTCTGTATAGCCTGATACATAAAGGTTCTAGTGTCAATAATTCACTGACAAGTGAGCCACATTCAATTGACTTTCACAGCTCCTTGTTAAATACAAACTCACATTCAAGAAGAAACTTGTGGGCCTCTTTCCTGAGTGTGATGTTAATTATTACACTGTCCTATATACATCTATTCCCAAAGTGCCACCCCATTATAGAATTTTCCCCATGAAAACCAAAATTTTAAAGGGCTACATAGATAATAACCTTTCTAAGGGCTTCATCTGTTGATCTGAGTCACTTTAAGCTATAAACTTTTATTTATAAAAAGGAAGCTACTTACACCTAGAAACATATCACAGGGTTCTCATTGCAAGTACTTTCAAGAGCCGGCATCCATCACCTCTAATTAAAGCTCTGTTTGCACACCTCTAAAGCTCCCATATCTTCTTCAAGATTGATCTCACATCTATATACAGCAAGATTTAAAGCCAAAGACAAAAATGATAAAGATGGTGTTCATGACTTTCTACAGGGTGGTTGGATAAAAATTAATAGCTTTAGAAAGATAAACACACCATCCATGTTAACAACTGTGATGGGCCAAGCTCCCAAAGAGCTATCCAACACCATATGTCATCTGGAAAATATAAGCAACTTTTTAAACACTTAATAGGAGCACACACAAAAGACATGCACCTTAATTGCTGTTGATAAGCTGTATGTGTAAGCCATAAAATGCCAGCTTTTGAAAAGGTGAGCTCTTGTTCCTGGGCCCCATCTTATACAACAGCAGCATCAAGTAAGACCATGGGAAAGTTAAAGCTACCAGCATCATTCAAAGAAACACTTCCTTGAAACAAGTAAGGTGTGCTCCTGGAAGAATTGCTCACTGTTGAAAGCATAAAAGACTGCAGCAGCTTGCCTCACCAACCAATAATCTCATCAAGGGAAACACCAGAAGAGCCTTATATGGATCTAAGGTTAAGGGAAAGTCCTCCAGCTGCTCAAAAGATGCCTGTTTAAGACACTGTCCCTGCAATACCAAGATATTAAGGGGTGCTACAGGCTCAAGTTAAAGACAAGCAGCACCCCTTAGACAGAGTGATGCACATCCACCTGGCAGGGCAACAAGGTTCTTGGCCAGTACAGAGGTAAAAACTTGCTAACACTGAGCAGTTCTACCCAGTTAAGAATGGAATTCTATCAAAACATATCAAGCATACAGGAAATGAAGATTTTACCTGGAATGACATCTTAACATGAAATTGATCCCCAATAAAAAGCATCTTGGGACTTCAAAACACAGAAAAAACTTGCTAAGTGCCAAGAGAAACAGATATCTCTGCCAAAACAGCTGAGCCTGGACATCTACTATAAAAAAGTGGCAGAAAGGGTCATTCTGATGGCTTCTATAGGCTTTTTAAGCCTAGAGAGGATCTCCTAGACCCTATTGATCCTTAATATACCAACCCCTACACAGCAGACTATAAGGTCAAGGGTAAAGACCCTGCAGCCCTGTCAACTAAATTATTTCACATTGGTAAGAAAAAATACTTCCATGCGTCCAAGGCCAGTTTATCACATTTTCAAAGAAAAATACATACCATTTATACCCTTGTTACAGCAAGGAGATACAACTCTCAGGTACCATTGGTTACTAGGCCACACCAAGGCTAACAGCTTATACCTCACACTGAAGAGAATAGTATGGCAGCCAAACCTAACAGAGGATACCATATATACAAAAAAGGTGCAGGGTATGCAAAAGGTACTCCAGCACTAGAGCAACAACTGGGTCATTATTTGTTAGATTAAGCCAAGGCGCCAGCTTAAGCATTTCAAAGCCTTTTAACTTCTTTGGTATCATTTAAGTCATAAACTTATGTTTTTTGAACATTAGTATAATGTTTATTTTACTGAAGAAAAGTTTAATAGTGTAAAATATACAAATAATAGAAATAAATCTTATTTCTATTAGCTGTATTTTT